>CM050166.1:391883743-392003743 GCA_027410445.1 Discoglossus pictus | reverse complement strand
CTTAAATGGTTATATATTGTGGAGATGTTTCCTTTCCCTCCCGGGAATTTAATGCAACATTTTTCGAATAAGGATATATTTTGCCCTCCTTTATTCTTAGTGATGTGATTTAATCTTTGGTTTATAGCGATTAGGTTAAGCCATTCCCCCGGAGGAAGGGGTTTGTCTTCTAGGAATGCGGTGGTGGACCATTTTTGATTAACAACCGGTAAATCTGCCGCAATTGAGCAATTATTATCAATCCACCATCTGTATTGAGCATTAGAGTTTATTTTGGGGTTAGTTGAAAGTGGCCATAGAGGGCTGAGCCCTGACTCCTGGCCCAGCAGTCTGTTCCTCTTATTTATATCTTTCCATAGGGAAATTGAATGCCTCACACTTGATGGAATTGATTGGGGTAACTTGAAGCCCTGCTGGGTTGAGAGCCATAGTAACTGACGCATGATTAAATCATTGGACCCTAGTATGCGTTTTTCTAATTGAACCCATACCGGGGGGGAGTCCCTGACATACCACTTAACTAGTTGTGCTAATCTAGCAGCTTTAAAGTACCTGGAAATGTCTGGAAATCCGAGCCCACCATCCTTCTTAGTCGCAGTAGTTGTTTCTCTGTTTATTCTAGGTTTTTTATTGTTCCACAGAAAACTCATTAGTAATTTCTGTATTTTTTTCAAGTCTATCGCTAAAATCGAGATAGGTAAGGTCCGAAAAAGGTAGAGCAGTTTGGGGAGTACGTTCATTTTGACAGCATGTAGCTTTCCTAACCACGAAATCTTTAGTTCTGACCACCTGTGCAGGTCCCTAGTTAATTGTTTAAAGAGGGTTGGGTAGTTTGCTTCATATAGGGTCTTAGTTGATTTTGTAATTTGTACGCCTAGGTAGTTGATAGAATTCGGGGCCCATTTTATTGGGAAGTTATTGGCTAGTAGTTTTTCCGTGGTGGGAGGAAGTGATATATTAAGGGCTATGCTTTTACTTGTGTTAATTTTGAATCCTGACAGTGGGCCAAATTGAGACAAAAGTTTGAATAGATCAGGTAGACTAACCAGGGGGTTTGATATTGTTAGTAGGATATCATCGGCAAAAAGGCTAATTTTATGATCTGTCGGGCCGACCCGTATACCCGATATGTCAGTGTGCTGACGAATGGCAATTGCTAGGGGCTCTATACTGAGGGCGAACAGCAATGGTGATAGAGGGCACCCCTGTCTTGTCCCCCTTGTGATGTTGAATTTTAGTGAATTGTGTCCTTGGTATGTAACTTGTGCGGTTGGTTCCGAGTATAATGTCGCGATGCTTCGCAGAAAACCTTCCGGAATTCCGAATTTGTTCAGTGTGGCGTTCATAAATGTCCAATCTAACCTATCAAATGCCTTCTCGGCATCAAGCGCCAACAACATAGCGCGGCCTTCATTACTTTTGGTTATGTCAATAAGGTCAACAATTTTTCTGGTATTGTCTGGCGCTTCTCTCCCCTTAATGAACCCTACTTGGTCTGGATGTACCACTTCAGGTAACAGATTCGCTAGTCTTGACGCTAAGATTTTGGTGTATATTTTTAAATCTGTGTTGATCAGAGATATTGGTCTATAGCTAGCACATTGGGATGGGTCTTTCCCCGGTTTGGGAATCAGTATTATTTTAGCTTCTAAGAATTCCGGTTTAATTTTTTCACCAGCTAAGAAGCTGTTAAATAGCTTATGTAAGGTGGGGCTAAGTAGATCGCTCATATGTTTGTAGTAGAGGTTGGAATAGCCATCTGGCCCTGGGGCCCCGTGTGCCTTTGTGGATTTGATCGCATCCTGTATTTCTTCGACCGAGATGGGCTCTAAGAGTGATTTAGCTTTGATAGAGTCTAATTGGGGTATATTTAAGTTATTTAGTGTATTTTCAATTTCTAGTTTGTGGGTTGGGGTGCCTGATTCGGGTGTTTTGCTGTAAAGGTCCGCATAAAATTGTCTGAATTCGTTTACTATTTGATCTGGTTTAAAAACTTGCTGCCTATTTTTGGTGATTATTTTGGCTATGAATGAGTTTGCTCTTTTTTCTTTTAGTCTCGTGGCCAGCATTCTATCGGGCTTGTTTGCGTATCTGAAGAATTTAGCTTCAGTTCGCTGTAGGATATTGACCATTTTCCCTCTTAAAATAGTGTTTAGTTCTTGTTTGTAACTTAGTATCTTCTCATGGGTATGTCGTGATTTATCTTTAACAAATAGTTTCTGTGCTTCAGCAATTTTCTGGTTTAGAAGTAAGATTTGTGCTTGGTCTTTTTTCTTTTTGATTGAACTAATTTGTATACAGACTCCCCTGATCACTGCCTTGTGAGCTGCCCAAATTCCATCTATGTCTATCTCCCCTACTGTATTGAGGTCAAGATAATCTACGATTGCAGTTCTGACCTTATCTCGTGTGATAGGGTCGTTCAGTATACTGGGATTTAATGACCACCTTGGGTTATTTCCTTTCGGTAGGAGATTATTCATGGAGATTTTGACTAGATCGTGGTCCGACCATGCTATGGGGCAGATAGAGGCCTCAGTTAGGTTCCCTGTAACGTTCTGTGGGATCAGGATATAGTCTATTCTGGAGAGCGAACCATGTCTGGCGGAAAAAAATGTGTATTCCCTTTCTGTGGGGTTCATGTTTCTCCAGGTATCAATCATGCAGTTTGATTTTAGGAGTTTTTTGAGAGCTTTGGTCGCTGTGGGGATTTTTTGTGAACCTAAATCGTTTGACTTGTCTTTGAGCGGGTCTAAGACCGCGTTCATGTCTCCTCCTATTATCTTAAGTCCGTCTTCCCAGCTATCTGTGAGTTTCTGTATTTTTTGAAAGAATGGCGTTTGATCTGTGTTCGGGGCGTAAATGTTCAAGAATGAAACCTTACGTTCGTGTATGGTCCCATGTACTGCTAAAAACCTGCCATCTTTATCTGTTTGAATTTTACTTAACTGAAAGTTGAGTCTTCTGTGGAACAAAATCGTGACTCCCTTTTGTTTGGTATCTGCGGTCGAATGGAATGCCTGAGTAAAGACTCCCCCCCAATATTTTGGTAGTGCTTGTTTTCTAAAGTGAGTTTCCTGAATCATTACGATATCAAGATTTAGTTTTTGGTAATTTCTCAAGGCTACCCCCCTCTTGATTGGTTCGTTCAGACCATGAGCGTTGTGTGACGCAATGACAATGTCCATATTTCTTATTGAGGTGTATGACCCTTTGGTGTGTCTAAATGGCTATCTCACCTTTCTGGAAGCCTGTTACTTCGTTATCCTGTGCCTCCTGCTGGTTTCCGCCCGAAGACTGCTCAGCAGCTGGCTGTGTGGGAGAGTATCTGTACTCAAAGGAAAAAAGACAACAGAGTATGAGCCAAATTGCTTATACTTAAACTTTCGGAATTATAAAAACCTGACTCAGTAATTAAGCAAGTTCCTACTTTTCCTCTAGTGGGGAACCCTAAGGTAATCCTGGGTAAGAAGTCTAAGTACTTGAGTCTGTTTGTGTGTCTTACTGTTGGTCAGGAAGGCTTTTAGTATGTTTGAACTTAATTGTGTTCCTTACTTAAATAAAGTGTGGTAATTTAAACTACTATGAGGAGAGCGTTTGCTGTCCTCTTCGTATTTTACTGGTGGGCCAGTTAGTGTCTCTAAACTGACACTGAATTGGTCCGCCTAAACTTTCCCTACTGTAGGGGTTTTTGGAAGTCTACGTGTTAGCGCCCGTAGGGACGCCTTCTAGGTGTGTGTTGCTTTTGCCTTTACGGCCTGGGTTAACTGTCTATAGTGTGTATTAGAACTTTCACTGGTGTGGGTGCTACCTTATTGGATCTACTCGTTTTCAGATTCAACTAGCTTTGGTTGTCAGAGTAGCATGAAAACAAGGAGAGAGAGAGAAGAAGAGAGAGGAAGATGAAGCAAAAAAAAGACAAAAAAAACAGAGAAACAAAATAAGTGACAACTCATTGTAGTAAGTCTTTTTCTCCGTTCATGGGAGGACTCCTTCCTCTCGGGTTTTCTGTTGGTTGTAACTGCTCTCCGACAGTGACCTTGATGTTCCATTCCGCCAGCAAGTTAATGCCTTCCTCCAGTGTTCTGATGGTGAAGAATTTTCCCTCTTTGGATATATTGAGGCGAAAAGGGAAACCCCATGTATACCTCCATCCTTGAGCCAGGATACAGTCCAGAACCGGTTTCAGTTGTCTCCTTTTGGCAAGGGTAGTCGGGGCTAGATCAGAAAAAAGCAGCGGTGTGTGCCCCTCGATGGGAGGGATGCCTTTTCTTGCGGCCTTCATGAACAGTTCTTTGGTTGAGTAGTAGTGGAATCTGGCAATGATGTCTCTTGGGCGCTCCTGTGGAGATGAACGGAATCCTAGGGCTCTGTGAAACCGATCCATTCTCAAGTTTTCTGGATGTATGTTTGGGAGGAGAAATTCACATAGATCGTTTAGGTATGCGTGTAGGTCCTTGACAGACTCCGGCACGTTCCTCAGCCTTATGTTCTGTCGTCTAGATCTGTTTTCTAGATCTTCCTGTTGCAACTGTTGTCTAGATTGTTCCTCCTTCAAAGCCAAGATCTCCTCTGTTAGCTTGTTGTTATGTTGCATTATTTCCGAAATTTTAGTTTCCAGTTTTGTTGTTTTATCGTCCACCTTTTTAATTTCTGTGGTTAGTTCTGTTGTCACCTTCTGGATGTCTGATTTGACCTCCTCTCTGAAGTTGGATATTAGGTCTTTAAGGTCCTGGATGTCACTTTTAGTGCTAGGCGCTGACATTTCAGAGCTTGTTGCTGCGTGGACTGCGGCTGTGGGTGTTTTATTGGTGGGAGAACTTGCTGAAGATTTGGGTAGGCAGTAAGATTGGATCCCTTTATTGTTCTTTCTCGTGGCAACACCTGCCATCTCAGTGAGAGTATTGTAGATCAAGTTGTTGCCAGAGACCTGGTTTCACTTGGTTTGTCCCAGAGCAATTGTTAGCGTCCCTATATTGCTGGGCTTTTTGCTAGTTACATCTTTTTGGATTTATTAAAAGTTCTTGAACCGAAGTGGTCATAGCTTAAATGCTTATAGTTGAAAATTGAGCTTTGGTTGTCTCTTTTTACTTGCTTGGTGCTTTTGAACTTTGTCCACTAGGTGGTAGTAGAGTTCCACTAGTACAGTCTGTTACACAAGCAGGGATTCGGCCTGGAAACTAGCCTTGAAAAACAAATGGTTTTGTAATCCTGTTTGGTTGGTAAGTGAGCCCTGTGCAGTGTACTTTTAATGTTCTGAGTCTAAGTAGACAGGTTGGGCTGGGTTGCTTGGACCCAGGGTATGGGGAGAGCTTTGATGGGGATATGTGGGTAAGGGGCCCCGGATTGCTTAATTTTTCTGGGGCTAATTTGCTTCTGATGCCCCCCTGGGTACCCCTTCCTTGGATCAGGGCTATCTTCTCCCCCCACAGCTCTATAGCCTCTCCCCTGTACCTGCTTATATATGTCCTCAGCAGTGCAGCTCCACACTCTCTCCCTCCAGGCTTCCAGGGGGAAAAGTTCAGCTGGGTAGGGATTCCATGCAGGGGACTCTTCCGATTTTATTGTTTTTTTTAAGGTAATTTTGGGATCAATTTGTTCCCCTAGGTCTTCTGAGTTTAGTGATATTGTTTGTTGGTCACTCAGGGCATCTATAGGGGTCGATTGTCCCAGATTAACCCAGGCCTTAGCTGGAGCTCTTGCAGGACATGTCTTTCCTCTCCAGCAGCTTAGCCACACCCCTATCTGTAGGTCTTTTGTGGTGTTTTGCGAGTGTCTTGTGGTGGTTTGCGTGTTTAGAGTGCTGTAGCCTCGTTTTCGTTTTGTTCGGTAGCCATTTTTTCTCTCGCTTAGATAATTTTTTTAGTGTCTAAACTCTTTTTATTTTGAGTTAAATGAAGGTGTAAGTTGTTTTTTTGAGGTCCTGGATGCTTCCTCTTGCTGTAGGTAAGCTTTTTATGTATGTGCTGTGTGTATGTATTGTTTTGAATTTTGTAATGTTCGCAAGTTGCGTCCGATTGTTGTGAGGTCGTAATGTGTGGTAACGTGTCTCGTATGTTTGCGTTGCGAGGTAAAGTATGCGAGGGTCGTAGTTGGTTTGTCGTGTTTGCGTGGTCGTGCTTGTTGTGTGGCTGTTTGCGTTTGAACTTAAATTTTGCGAGGGTCGCAGTTGCTGGCAAGGAGCGCCATTGGCTAGGGCCGCGGGCTCGCTATGCGAGCCCGCAAGCATGAGCAGCGGCTCGTATGCTCACAACTATATATGTGATGGGCACAGTATAGTTCTGAGCATATACGCGGATTGTGTGTCATCAATGTGATCCTCTCTCTCCACTGATAAACAGAAAAAAAAACATAAGCTCCAGGCCAGCCAGCAGGCCAAAATGTATTTTTCTTTTTTTCTTTTCATAAATGCATTTATTCACTTTGCTAACATTGTTTTGCAACCTTCAGTTGTTCGTTTTAACTGAATTGTAGTTTTAACAAATTCTCTTTACAAGTTATGTTTCTGGTTATTTCAGGTCTGTTCGGAATTTTTAAATCTAATTACCAAAGCAAGTCTTAAAAATGTCAGTAATTGTACTGTTCGTGTTGGAGATCACGGTTTCTGTCCAACAAAAGCATATAGTTAGTTTCCATCATTATGCAAACAGCCGTGTCTAATATATGAAGACACAAAGTCAGCTCCTTTAACTGTATTTATTTAGGCGGCTCCAGCCCTTATATCCTTCATGCAGCGTTCACCTTGCTTTTTCAGTGCACTTAGTGGGATAAATCTTACACAAACACAGCCTCAATAAGATGGCTTTAAAAGTCTGATACTTAGACGTGAACATCTTACCTATGTGCAGTCACACCTGTCTAGAGTCCTAGGCCTCTGATGGACATCACTTCCTCCTTTATATCTTCTGCCATTGGTTTCCAGCTGTAAATATCTTATTACAACTGTATAAAGTTTTGCCTTTCAAATAGAATTTACCAGAGCTGTTGCTTTAAGGAAGCTGATGTATTTTGTGGATTGATTATTTAAAGTGACAGCAGAGGTTCCAGTTGATGCAAAAATGCACACACAAATATAATTGTAGTTAAAATCCAAAGTGCTACATAATTGAACTTAAAAGTTAGGTGTTAGAAGAAAGGGTAGATCTTTTATGCAGCCTTTGCTTAGAACTGATTTTTAGTGAAGGGCTGATAAGTATGAAGATCATACCTGGTTGGTATAAATAAGAATATGTCTTTAAAATTTTAAAGTCTTTCTTATTATTGATTATCCAACTGGACGGTGCGCTTCGCGCTCATCGCCTCCACTGGACGGTGCGCTTCGCGCTCATCGCCTCCACTGGACGGTGCGCTTCGCGCTCATCGCCTCCACTGGACGGTGCGCTTCGCGCTCATCGCCTCCACTGGACGGTGCGCTTCGCGCTCATCGCCTCCACTGGACGGTGCGCTTCGCGCTCATCGCCTCCACTGGGAAAGATCAAGTGATATGATCATAAAGGGAGAATGAGGATTGTGTTGTCATTTTATGCTTAAAACACCAAACTTTATTGTAATTACAGTTATTTGTGTACTTTTTGTCTCTGCAATAACTGGGGCTTTGTGTCACTTTTTAACCCTTTCTACATTGTAAAAGATATTTTATTTCATATTACCATTCCTTGGTCCCACCGACTATTGTTTAAGCCCAGACTGTCTTGTTTACCATGCTTTCACAACATGGCTTTATACAGCTGCAGTAGATGCACCATTTTGTTAAACCACCGTGTCAAGTTTTGTGTATCAAAGCAAAAAACTTCTTATGCTGTGATTAGTAGCCATTCCTCTGAGACTCCTCCACATCTTCTGTGAGTTATAATGTAAAACGCATTAGCAGTCATTAATCTTTATCAACCATCTTATGAGAACATCTTCTAATGATCGCCACTCTATGAATACAACACCACTTTGAGTTAATCAAAGAAACCGCTAACGATGCAATGTATTTGGAGTAAGCTATCTTCGGTTTTGAAAACTTTTTTTAAAAATGTTCTCTTTCTTTTTATAAAATACTAGCGACTTGCCCGTCAAAAAATGATGGCAAAAGAATTGTAAGTCAGGGAATGCTGTTTGTCACACAAAGTAAGTGTTTTGGTTGTGTGAGTGCCTTCAGGGCTCATTGCGAGCCTCTGGGCTGGTGTATTTCTTGTTGTCCGAGCCTTTTTGGCGCTATTTGCAAGGTCCATGCTTATCGCCTTTTGGCGCTCATTGTGAGTCTTTCCCCTGGTGTAGCTTTGCTCCTCTGAGCACCCTTGGCGCTCCTTGTGAGGCGTGCGGTGAACGGCTTTGGCGTTTATTGCGATACTGTCGTGTGGTGTTTTGTAATTTTTTTCTGTATATGTATTTGTGTCATTATTACTGAACTGATAAATTAATATACTTTACCTATTTGTGAATATATGCAGCAACCAATACACTGAAGAGCTAACAATCTGTTTTAATGTTCCTGCAGCATACAATGTAGGTTTGCACTGTTGTTGAGCTGAGGTGTAAGTGTCAGCAATGTGTGTAGTGTACATAGGCTGCGTGCACGAGGGAAAGCCGTTTGTATAGCTGTGTAGTTCCGCATTTTGTAAGTAGTATTGTAAAATGGCGGCGATTTGTGTATGTGGTACGCGGGTGTGGAAGATTTTGCGTCCTTCCTAATAGTGTATTTTGCAGCTTGTATGGGGTTGTGTAAAAGTTGTATGTGCCTGGCGGTGTTTTGCGGGTTTAGTGGTCGTGTAACCTCGTTTTTTCAGCAGCAATTTTTTCTCTCGCTTAGGGGATTTTTGAGTGCCTAAACTCTCTTAAATTGGACTTAAATTGAGGTGTAATCTCCCAGATGTGTCCCCCATGCTGTTTGTGATGTTTTTATTTTATTTCTGTTTGTATTTCTGTGTTTCGGTGTGCGCAGTTCGGCCGTTAAGTTTGTATTTTTTTGCGGCTCATATTTTTTTTTCTCTTAAGTGGCGGTTTCCTTTTGTAGTTGTTAGGGGTCGTATATTCTTTTGATGCTATTTTTTTTCAAAGTGCTTCGGGTGTCGCACCAGTGCAGTGAGCGCCTTCGGCGCCCCCTTGCCTAAGTGCTACGGGGTTGTAGGCATGAGCGCCTATGGCGCTCATCTCCACCAGCGCAGTGATAGTCTTCTGCGCTCCCTGCCTAAGTAGTACGGATGAGTGCCTATGCGAGGGCTGCAGTTGCTTGCAGGCTCGCTTTGCGAGCCCGCAGTTTCCCCGTTGCATTAGCAACGGATTTTTGGCAAGCCTGCGCTGCTGAGAACTATGTGATGTTAAAGGCATATTTAAGTTTCATGGATTATGAATGCATCTGATTGATGAGAATCAGTAGCATATGAAAGTTTTTGCATTAAAAAAAATCCCTAAATAAACATTAAACAAATTAAATAAATGTACCCTGTTTGCAAATTTCTTCAGTTTTCTGGGACTTGATTTTGAGAAGGAATGCCCCTTGAAAACATTAGCGAAATTAGCATAACATTTAGAATTCACTCTGGCCAATCCCAAGCAGCTATAACATTGATTCCATGCTTGGGTAGTCAGTCTGTGCAGCAAATCATCATGGGATGTGTAGTCTTCTTAATCTCAGGTAGCAAGGAAGAGCTCAGACATTGCTTGAAGGCTAGTATGGGGTTAAAGATCATACTTGGATGCAGTGTTTCTATTGGTAGGTACCAGGAGCCTATGTAAGTCGATGTTGGGGTATGGAAACTACGTAAAAAAATAAATCTGTGTGTAGAATGAATCAATGTGATTCTGATTTTAAGCAGCACGTGTTATGTGGAAGTCAACCTGTAAAATGTTACCTATTTTCTAATCTAAGTTTAACAAGGAGCCATATTCCTGGAGTAAGGTCCTTGTCTGTTATGTAGCCGCACACAGTCTGCCACTTAGTGGTGAAGAATAGTAACTGCAGGCAAAACAATATTCCCCCCTCCGATGTGGCACTTAAGGCCGAGGGTCGAGGGTCAAGTGCCTGCGCCAAACATAGTGATGGCCTCGCTGTCGATTCGGCGCCGTCAAGTTGTGCCACGTCAAAGGGTAATAGTTCTTTGCCTACAGTAACTTTTTTTCACCACCAGGTGGTGCTGTGGCGCAGCATTTAACCGCAGTGTTCAGACTGTATGCGGCTACATAACAGATGCAATGATTGTTGTGGTGAACTACTTACTCCTAAGGTCCACAGCACAAGCTGGGATCCAGCCCCATGTTGTTGATAGGAAGTAACCTTGAAATGACTGTACGTGGGTGTGATTCCAAGCTTGTGTTTAATCCACAGCGGGCATATGCTTAAGGAAAGCCATTTTTAATATGGTTATGTATTGAAAGAGCGAAGCCTTTGTGGTCACATTTGCATGTCCCTGCCAAGGTTCCCAGAATGCAGTGTAATAACTGTATTTCTTGGAATTCTGGGCATGAAACAAGTTTTATTAGCTATATTTCTGTACAGTCATAATATATTTGCCATTACCAAGACTAGTACTTGAGAGGCATATACTATACAATGTGGCCTTCAGTCTTTAAGTGACATCTTTGTGCTTGGCTGGGCCGATCTATTGTTTCCATAGAAACTGTCGTCATGGCTGAGGTGAGGGCATGTGAAGAAGACTTGCCTTGTAGTGTAAGGTGCTGTCTACACAGTTTTACTTAATATTCACTTCTACACTGGCGTCTTACATTTCTATTGTACTCTGGAGCAGTTATAGGTGATTTCTTCAGGTCCTAGTCAGACATTTTAAATGTATACTCCTGTTGACAATTACTAGGGCTTGAAAATGGTTATCTTTTATTTTTAGAAAGCAAAAACACTAAGTAGCCATTCATTTATTACTCTAAATGATTCATTTTATACTAGAACTAGAAGATGCTGTTACCTTGTATATCTGGTTTGTATTATGTAATGGGACCTTGGGTGCAGATAAGGTTCAAGTTAATGCAGTAGTAGTAGTAGCTGCATTGTTTCAATAGAAATTAGCCTCCTTTTTGACATATTGTCTTATATGGGCTTGGAAATATTTTTTTTTCTTTGTACCAGAAAGAGGGTTGTTGTGTCTGTTTGTCCTTTTAAAAAAAAATGTCCCAAAACTATATACAGAATATTCACTGTTATTGGGGGCTTGCCTTCTGTCACAAGAAATAAATAGTATTAAACATTATTGATTCAATACAAATATAACCTGCCTATCAGTGCAGTGTTAGTTCTAATGTGCTGAAAAAGTGCAGGACTATACAACTTTTTATAGTGTATCCTGTTTTAACCCCACATGTGCTGACCTAGCTGAACTCTTCCATAATTGTTTTAAATTAGTTCAGATGCAGTTTGTCAGCCAAAATAAATATCTGTTTATGGATGTTTAGAAATAATTAAATATATATATTTCCTGCTCACAATTCATAGAAATATATTTAAAGTATTGCAGTCTGGGAAACTGGGCAGGGACATGCAAATTAGTCCACAATGCATTTTCACTCTAGTACCATTATATACATGCACGGCCCTATACAGGACAAGCAGTCAGTATTGAGGAGTTTGTATGCAGTGACATGTGGATAAGACCTAATACCCCTCCTGATCTTACCAGTGGCTTATTCTGTACTAACTAAATGTGTTATCGGCTTTAATTATGATTAATATTTTACTATATTATAATTGTTATTCCATTTTAATAGTCTTCTGTATCTGGTGTGAGAGCATTCTTTGAAATAAAGAGCCATCTAGTGGTAAATTGGATGTATGCAAGATATAGTGATGTTTTGCATGTACTTTTCTCCTCAGACCTAAAATAAACACAAGTAATGCAATTGTTTTAATCTTATATTTCATTAGCTTACTTTTAAAGGGGCACTGAAGTAGTCAGTATGCACTCTTCGCCATTAGGGTGGAAAATTGTTTGAAAAAGTTGTATTTTTAAAAAATGATCAAGAGTTGGCTTCTGTACTTCCATCTTTTTAGTTATTGCTTGTATAGAACTTGAAGACAATCCAGAAGAATCCACATCCCATATAATAGTTGTGGATATAGGGGCCGTTGGTCACGCTTTGTGAGCCTCTCAAAGCGAGGCGAGCAGTTGACGCCTGCAGCCCACAGGACGTCGGCTGCAATGAGCGCCGAATGGCGAAGCGAGCAATTGATGTACATGAGACTTACGACCCATACGACTTAGGACCGAAACCCGTACATGCACTGTACGGCTCGCAAAAATTAGACATTAACGGCTAAACCACGGAACTGCAAAGACCGGAAAAACACAACAATTATGCTTCAGATTAAATTACACACTCACACCCAGCACAGTGGCAGAGCCAGGGATCCTGTGAGTAAGGTTGCGAGTTAATTAGCGGCATATTTGGCAAACACTGTCACCAGGATTACTAATTTTACTCTTGTCATTTTTGACTGGCAATTTCCTAGTATGTAATAATGTTCAGGCTGTATATTCTATAACATACTGGTTTATATTTTAGCTTTATTGTTTTTTTTAACTCTTTAGTGAAGACGTGACTCGGGCTGGAGGGGGGCCTCCGTTTTTTGGATAACCCCTTTTATGCCTTTTTTTCTTTTTTTTTATATTGATATTGTTATTTAGTTAAAATATATATTTTTTAAGTATCGCAACTGCCATATTTCATATCCCTTTCAGTATGCATATTTTCTGTTTGCAAAGATATTTGTTATAACAAAAAATGTCAATTACATAAAGTTTAGTTTCAGACAAGCACAGAACAGTAAAAAAAAAAAACTCCAATTGTATATAAAAATATATTTTAAAGCAATAACATTAATGATCTGATGCATTTTGTCCATTCAGGGATGATATTTGGCTGTTTAATAAATTGTGCTTTTTTCAATTCAGTTCCCAGAGGATAAACCTTTATATTTAATCTCTGGAGCACTACAACAAGTTTTTACTGTAAGCCTCAAAAGAGCTTATTATAAACATGGGACTATAGGAGTCATTTAAAATTGCAGAACAAAGGCTCCAGATCTGCTATAACTAAGTCATGAGCAGTACTTTAATTTTCTTAACAAAAAAATATTGCAGTAAAAGTAAATCAAAGATTCTGACCCACCCAATAAGGAAATGCTAATAATTGCAAATTATTTCCTGGGGTTCTGAATGTATTGTGTTCAGTTTGACGTCATAGGAAAATGAAAAGACTGAGCACGTCAAGCTTCTAGAGTAATTTATCATTATCAGCTTCTTAGTGGGTATATCAGAAAGGCTGATTGACAGGTAAAGGTTTGTTTACTGGAAGAAAATGCATTTTTAGTAGCATTCAATTACTGTGTGTCTTTTTTTTATTTTATTTATCTATAATTTTAATTACACCCTATTTGCAATCTACATTGTGTCCCTTTTGAATTATGATTACATTCCTTTAAAATTGTTGCTCATGGCAACCAAGTAGGATTATTTATTTGAAACCTGGCTCCTAAATAGTTTTCCAAAGTATAATGTCCATTCAGGCTCCTACAAACAGCTACCTGACTCGAGATCTTTTAAGCAAATGCGCCAAGTAATCTTATATATCACATAACATACCTAAAACTATATATAAGAAGTCTGAAGAGTTCAGAAATAAATTGGGACCCAAGGTAAATATTCATGAGTATAATTATGTTTTTACTGCCAAAGACCCATTTAAAGGACTACAGTGTCATTGGAAAAACTTCAAGTTCATCTAGCTTAGGCTGACATGACCATAATCTTTACTGTAAATCGGTAACTGCCTGCTTCTGAAGATGTGTGGGGACGAGTCTCAAATTCACCTCCAACCTAGTGTGTGGAAAAAGATAACGGACAGGGCGCCTGCTCAAAGCTAGCAGGCTTGCCGAGTATGCTAAACTACAGATCCCTTCCAGTGGCACTACAGTTTGTTCGTTCTTCTTTAGCTGGCGTTGAGCTTTCCATAACATGAAGAAAGTATATTATTTATTTGGCAATGTCTGATGACCTAGTATTTGGATTTGAATCCAAGGGGTGATGCATTAAAAGGAGATGAAGTCTGGTGTGCACAGATAAGGTAAACCAAGGACATTGCTAAATGAGCTCTAATCTCTCAGTGGAACTAATGATCTTGGCTATGTAATTAGATGAGGACTTTTAGTTGGAATTTGATGGCTACCTCAAAACAGGTGTCTTTCAAAGAGGACATTTAAAGATCCTCAAGAATGCTGACCTAATCTTCACTTGCCTGATTACCAAACTCTCTTGTACGGGTTGTACTGACCAAATATTTTCCTTCTACCTTGTAGCTCAGCCAATTTTGTAACGAGACTTCCAATCTAGTATATTTTGGAGTTGGTGGAGTTCATTGTGGCTTAGAATCTATTGAAATCGGATACTGATTAGTGAACATTTGCCTACCCAAGCATACAACTTAATTTACCATCTACAATTAAACAGGCTTTTCAGATGAGGACATGGAAATGGATAAAGAAAATCCAAATTGGACTTTTTATTAAATAATTAGCTGTTACTCATGGGTCACTTGACTTTTTATAATTAAAATGCTGATACAGTACTTAACCCATAGCAATTACTCATTAGGTATGATATTGTGGTGTTCGCTTGCATTGTCTGCTTATCCAATAAGGACAAAGAGCACAGCTTATATTGGTTGTTTTTGAAAGTAGTGCTAGGTTTGGAGGGTTCTATTCTTGAATGCTGCCATAATTGTAAATGGTGCTCTTATTTACCCTTTCACTTGCAATTACATTTCTAAAATAGAAGCACCTATAAGTTTACTGTTTTAATACAGTTTTTCACCTCTGAAAGCCGATTGATACACAAAATATATTAAATGCATATCTAAGTTTTCTGGATTATGAATGCACCTAATGGATAATCAGTAGTGTATGCAAAAAAAATTGCATGACAAAATAAACACTTACAAACTCACCTTGACACCACTGAAAATCCTAAGATAAGCTTAAAATTCATAATTTGTTTTTTCCAATCAGGAGAAAGCAGAGGTTTGCAGACACATTTGTATTAAACTCTGGTGTTCCTGTGTTGCAATGCAGCCTGGGATATGTAGTCTCTTTCTCTATATATCCTTGTGGTCTGATGTAGCTGTGAGCTCAGACCCCAGTCAAACCATGTGATTCTATCCTGCAGCAAGTACATTTCTTTGGAATACTCTGCATACTTGGGTTATGTAAGCTCCCCTTGGGTGTGCAAAGCTGGATTTTACTTTCCTGTCTAACTTTGAAAGTACACCAAACTTATCTATACAACACACATTTTTCTGCTAATCCCTGCATGTTTCTTACCAAACATTTGAAACCCAGGAAACTTATATACACCATTTTAAGATCAAATTGCTCTTGATGGATTCATATTTTGCCACAGTGTCGCAATAACTATCCCCTTTCTCTTGCTTTTTATGAATATGAAGTTCATCGCATCCTTTTACATATGCTTTTATTGATGTTGATAGTGTAATGACATTTCTCTTGAGTAATTGAGGTTGACAAATGTTAGGAGCTGTGACTCCTGGCATTTGTCAAACCCTTGACAGATTCAAGATAGAACTTAAAGATAAGCGCCAATAAAAGCTCTTTGATTATGATTTTTTTTTTAAAGATCTGCTACGACTATCCCAAGGGGATGTTGCATAATAAATAATATATATATATATATATTTTATAGGCCAGCAAGATTAGATACATCCATGTACCGTATATTCTTTCTGTTCTGTTTTTTTCTGGATTTTATAGACGTAGCCACTAACGTGAGCACCTTCTTAACTCCCATGTTTTAATTTGAGTGGAGGCAATCTCTATACCTTCAAACGATAACATAAATGTTGGAGGGATTTCATTTAATCTGGTAACACTGAGATATTTCAATCTTTCTGATGAAGAGCGGGATCTGCAGGGCCAGATGGACTGAAAGGATTAGTGCTCATTGGGAGAGATGGACACATTTGTTTCTTTAAAAATGCGCAGACAGTGAGACACTTATACTTCAACAGATAAATCTGACGAAACATAGCTTTTAAAAAATATTTTGAGTACAGCTTTGGCTACCACATGTGTTTTTTGAGAGGGGGTCTCTGACCATCTATTAAGATTTGCTGTATTCTATCAAACTTCTTAGTCTGACACATCCACGTTTAGAACAAGATTTCTTCGTGACTTATTCAATGAACGATCAGCATTTGTAGCTGTATGTAAGAGTACAAAATAATTTTAGAGGGTATTATTTCTTCACTTGACACAGGTACAGTGAATGCTGTACCTTTCGCTCTCAACGCAAGCCCCGCACAGAGTCTCTCCCTCTGTCTACTGTACAATTGTGAGGCTAGCAATGCTTTTTGCCACACAATGTAAGGCTATAGGCCCTCTGAGCACTTTCATTGCGTGGCTCCCAATGAGCGACTTTGGGGCTCATTGCAAGCCTCTACCCCTGTGTAGTTTATAGGCCTTGTGCTTTGGTTGTGTTACTGCCTTGTGTTAAATGTTAGTGGCTTGGATTAAGTGTTACTGCTTAGGGCTATTTTTTATATCCTTCAGGCTAGTTTTATGTCATTGGGCCTCTTTTTCAATGTTTGCGTTTTTTTTTTCTGCAGTCATTTTTTCTCTCAATATTTTCTATCGTGAAAAAACAGCAAATATGCCTCTAACTTGTAAGCTGGCTCTCCCACTGTGCTGTGTGTGTGTGTTTAAGTTAATTTGAGGCATTTTTTCCCCCCCCCATGACTTTGCAGTTCAGTGGTTCGTCCGTTAAAGTCGTAATTTTGCACAGGGGGAACCGTGCATGTACGGGTTTCGGCCGCAACCGGGCTCGCAAAGCGTGACAAACCCACAAACGTGACAACGTACTTGAATTGACAAGTGTCTGTATATATGTTAAGAAATAGTACATCTGTGTTGACATTTGAATGTCTAAAACAAGTTGTTTCATGCCCAGAATTCTGAGAGATACAGTTATTACACTGCATTCTGGGAACCTTGGCAGGGACAAGAAAATGTGCCCACAAAGGCTTTGCTCTTACAATCCATAACCATATCAAACATGCCTTCCCTTAAGCATATGCCTGCTGTATCAAACCGCTTTGAGCAAAGCTAGGATGAAACAGACCGAAACAAACATTCTCCCCAAAAACCTCTTACTTTTCATATGGATCATATGGATTTATATTGGATCATGTAGCATGATACATTGGTAGTGTGAATTCTCTCCTCTGTGGGTGTGGCCTCAGGTTACAGATGTTATCCAAGGCACCCTACATGAGCAGAAACGCATCAAAAGTGGGAGGTTTCAGAAGGTGGGAATCTGTTACTTGGAGCTTTTTAGAAATAGAAGTGTAAATGTTATATGACAAACATTGAGGAGGTTGAAGCCTAGTTAAAATAACATTTTCCCAAAAGAGTGTTTCTCAACTCCAGTCCTCAGGGCCCACCAACAGGTCACATTTTAGGTATATCCCTGCTTGAGCACAGGTGAGCTAATAAGATGCTCAGCAGGTGGTTAAACAGAAGTACTGAGCCTATTAACCCATCTGTGCTCAAGCAGGCATATACCTAAACTATGACCTATTGGTGGACCCTGAGGACTGAAGTTGGGAAGCACTGTCCTAAAGGGTTTAGCCTGTTAGACTATTTGTAAGTCAGGCTTCCAGTATCACCTGTACAGTGCAAACACAAATAAATGTAATAGATCATGTTGTTTTAATAATCAGCACAAACATCAGACTACTTTATCTTATATTTGTGATGTTTCTTGTAGGGAGGCAAAGGAACCGATTGGAACCAATGGACACCATATTTGTCAAGCAAGTTAAGGAAGGAGGACCTGCTCATGAAGCAGGGCTGTGTACAGGTAACATTGTCCTTTTTTATATTAAGACATACATTCAAATTGGTTCAGTTATTTAAAGATTCATACATCCTGCATTTACTGCATGTACAAATATGTTTGCAGTTGAGCAGTCATTGCTTCACCCATCAAATTTCTGTCTGTCTCTGATAAGCTACATAATTGTAAGCAATTTGTCATATTGAGGGAGGGCGAAAGTCTAGGACTATCTATGCTTCAGGATATAATGCTATGCAGATAAAAAAACATTTAGCCCCCCTCCTACAGAGCATGCTCCACATTATCTGGCCTGTATAATCAATGCAGTCTGAATTGATTGTTTTTACATGTATAATACTGTGCAAACAACCATGAGGATTACAGAAAGGTGCAGTGCCTGTCTTTTTTTTTTTTCTTTCTGCTAAATTTATCAATGCCTAACCATCAAGCTCAGGGATCCAGCACCTCCACTCTTTTTATGTATTTATTTATTTATTTTGAATTAAAATCATATTCACCTTTTATGTGTATTTTTCTGCAATAACGGACTCCTTTGTGTCACCTTAATACATTATTGTAAAATATATATTTATTTTAATACAGTTTTATTTTCTATTAGATTTTTTTTTGAGCTGTCAGAATTGTGATCATATGTAAAATCTGTCTCTTCGTTAGTTACTACAAGTCTGTGATCCCTCGGATTGCATATTGGCACGGTTATTTCTTCTTGATAATACATAATAGCTGCAGAATAGATTTTTTTCGTCTTGTAGAGGTTAATGCCAGAGCCTTCTGTGTGTAGTATCTTCTATTTATAGAATTATGGATTGCTAGCGATGAAATTGTGCACTGAGGAATTCAAGTGACGTTCTACAAGTAAGGCCACTGAGAACAATGTTCTTCTTATGCTCATGTAAGATCTAATATTCTGTGTGAATATTTTATTCCCCAAAAACCCATTTTATATTTTTATATAAAAGTAATGTTGCCAATCTCTATCTCGTCTTTCCCCAAATTGAGCGGCACCAAAATAGCAGTTTCTAGTGAGGCAACATTCAATAAATGGGAAATGGTGAGAGGCTATAAAGGTTTATCACAACTGTGCGTGTATTTCTCACACTTATCCTTGTTTAATTCTCATTTGCTTTCTTCTTTCTTCTAGGGGACAGAATCATAAAAGTGAATGGTGAAAGTGTCATTGGGAAGACTTACTCCCAAGTGATTGCTCTGATCCAGAACAGGTATATAAACCCATCATTAATTGTCCTTCTTTTTTTATATACATTATTTAGAACAAACATCCAAACATTTTTTTTTCCACAATATTTAACAGTTTTGTTAAATGTTGCAAGCTGCACATACAGTTGTACAATATTTAATAAAAAAATGCATTTATTTTAAACCGTATATTGCAAATCTGTTTAGCTTGCTATAGTGTTGGAGTGTTACATTGGTACTATAAGCATGCTGGTTAGAATGCAGAAATATAGTTTGCTGGCTTATGTTTAGATAAAAAATAATAAATTAAAACAAAATAATTTATTTTAAAAAAAAATGACACAATCTCTATCACACTCACTCTCTCTCTCAGGGATTTTTTATTATTATAATAAAGTATGGTGATCTGTTCACTGAACGTTTCATTGATTTTTAACGTAACATATAATCTCTACACCCAGACAAGCATATTTTAACGTGGTATAGTATTCTTAACATAAAACACAAACTAAAAGCCACCAGACACATTTTACATTTGCAGGCTTTGGGCTGGACTTGATAATTCAACTGAATGTGTTTATTTGACTAGAATATAAAAATATATTAATGTAACAATAAACTTATAGCAGTAATTGGAATTAATATTGTAATTGTTTTCCTTTCAGTGATTGCACTCTAGAGCTCAGTGTGATGCCAAAAGATGAAGATATCCTTCAGCTGGTAAGTACCGTGTTTTCTGTCTGTGTTTAAAATTGCTCCTATTTCTTAGTTTAAAAAAAATCTTAACTTTCAGCATTTTTTGTTACTATTTTTATTTTCTGTATTTTGGACATTTGTTTTTCAGTTATATTTGTTAATTGTGAGAGGCACTTAAGCAAATTTTTTTTACTTGTTTTTACCCTTTTTAATTACTTTAAACTTATAGTAGGTTTTTATCCAACATCGCTCGCAAGTATTGTGGGGTCTGTTTGTTTTTCTACTTATCATGGAACTATAAATCCTTTGCGGAGAATCTACTTTTTTTTTTTTTTTTTACGTTCATGTATGTGTATGGAAGGAGGTGGCTTATTATAATTGCCAATGAAGACTAGACCAAGTCATTAAAGGGCTTATAACACTATATAATTTTTGAAATTGTAGGTTTGCTGCATAAGTTTGTTTTAAAGCAAATAGACACTTATATAGGTAGCTCCATATATATTCTAGACCTTTTGGAAAGTCTTGGCATGAAATGTTATCTTTACTAGGTGGCGGCCACTTATTTTTTTTTTTTTGTGTGTGTCGAGGACTTTGTTGTTTGCATTGCTCACTGTGCCTTAGGGAGATATCAGCTACACCTCACCGAGGCCCAATAATGGCCGAAACGTATGTCTGGGGTTTGCGGTTTATCCTGTTCAGGGTAGAATTGCCTGGTATTTCGGGGCTGGATCACTCTACTTGAGACCGGTCTGATATACTACAGGATATTTCTCCCTGTGAAGGGCGCAAGTGAGCTAATAGAGGCTGCTCTCAGAGTGGGTTATTTTTTGTTTTTATCTCATTATGAAAGTTGTTCGAAATTTCACCTGACCTTTTGAAAAGTTGGGGTTGGAGTATACATTTACATTTTCATTTGAGTTTTCTAGCAGTCTGCTCCCCTGGCATAGTCATAAGCCATATATTATAGAGGATATTGTGGATTCTAAGACTTGTTTATGTTTATTGCTTACAGCCTTCGAGGATTATATGAAAATATACAAAAGGAACATTCCGTTGTTGGTACATAAAACAAAATTAAGTAAAACAACAAAAACCCTAGCAGGCTTAATCACTTTTAAAGTGTTGGTTTAATTATTTTAAGAAAGCAAAACATAATTTCAGCAGTATGCTCAATGAAACATGTCCTCGATTTATTGTTAAATCACATAATTACTTTACAGAGAATGAATTAAAAGGGTGAATATTTCCTGTAAATAAATGTTTGTTAGAGATGGTTATACTTTACTAATAGTAAGAGTAATTTGACGTAATCTATTTTATTGCGTGGAAGGGAGATGTTTGTGAACTCTGATAAATATGGTGTAGCACCTAACCCTTATAGGTCTGGAGGCAGAATTTATTTTGTGTATTTAATACACTCTTGTTGGGCTACATAACTCTGGCTTTGTGACGATTCCTGCCTGGGCAAAATATACTGTCATCAGTAAGCACCTGCCGGGTCTTCGAAGACTTTAGAAGAAGTCGCGACAAAGCTCCAAGAATAGGGTTTTATCATGGGAAAATCCATTTATTTTTATTGACCATCCTTGGATTTAAAAATTATGCAGAACGGAAAATTTCAGTGTGATGCGAGTTCAGTTTTTATACAGTAGATATTTTGTTTTTATTCTTGGATATAATGGATATAATGTGTATATCTGTGGTTTTGGCATATTCTACCCAAGATGGTATAAGTGGCTTAACATCAGCTACACCACAAAGTCACCTTCCTTAGCTTCCTGCAATATAAATATGAACATTAGCAGTCTTGCTCTGTTAACCTCTGAATTTAGAAAGAATAAAAAACAATTTATTAAAATCGGAGAAACTTAAGTGAGCACTGTTCATTGCATATCCTGGAATAAAATTCATGCAAAAGCTCGATAACTTACTTTTCAGTTGTCCTATTTTGTCTCATGGATCCCTTGCTTCCTCCTTCCATTGGAATTGCCCTTTGTCTCTTAATCACATGATTGCTGAGACCATTAACAGTGAGACAATGTTCCCTGATGGAGCAATATTGTGGCATCATAGGGGCATCCATTGTATTCTCTGATTGCCTTGAATGGTTCAGTAGCAACCTGTGATATTAGGGGTAAAAACAGGAAGAAAAAGTTGGGAAGCCATGATACAGAGTAAGACCAATGGAAAAGTAAGTTATTAAGGGTTTGTAATCCCCCCCCCCCACCGCCAAATTGTAAAGATCTCTCTCTTTTTAAATATTATCTTTGGACGGCTGCAGAGAAGAATCATTTACCTTATTATTTTAACCCTTTCACTGTCAGAGGGAGCAGCAGTACTTATCCGAATCCGGCCTTTCTAACCTTTTACTCCTATTTAGACGAGCATGGAAACTGGTCATTTCATTTATTATTAATCACGCTGTGGTTTCTGCTTTTAACAGTCTCATTCATGGTTAAATGAACACTATAAAAATAGCTCCATATATGAATCCCCTGCCACCCCTTAGTTTACATGTCAGATAACCTGTCTGAGTGTGTTCCTGGGGTCGGGCGAGCTAACTCTAATGAGCTTTGGTTGTTTGTCCCTTCCATAATATAAAAGGTTTTCACAGCAAGTGAATTATATAGAGCTATATTGTACCTGGCAGCCTCATCATATTGTTGACAACCACTTGCTAAATAATGTCAAGAAAACATCCCAATTTCTCCATATTTGTTCTGTATTGCACATGACATTTTGCGGCTGTATGGTCCCTCGTTGATAGGCAGTATTTACTCATACTCTAAATGACAATCCGCTGACATTATAGCGCTCATTGAAAATAATTTTTCTTTTGTCTGATATTTTAGTGGCGTCTCCCTTATCTGTCGCCATCTTATCGGTGTATATACAAATATACTTAGTGTGTGCAAAGTGCACCATCCATCCACAATGGAAATGCAGTTTTCTTGAGTGTTAGTAGCCCCAACTACCCATGAAAATACGGCCCAATTTGGAAAGTGGGGTGCCTATTGAGACTTTTGTGCAGGTAAAAATGAAAAAAAATACCAAAAGAAACTTTCATAAACATCCCTAAAGTTTGCATAATTTATTTTAGTTTCTGACTGTAAATTTTTAGTGCTCCAGAAAATCCAAGCTAAAATGGCAAAGAATTCAAAAATCGTTGTAACCGATCTGAGGCAACTACAAGATTGTAGCAGTTTGGGAATTCATTTTTTAAATAAAATAAATCTGTATGCGTATGGAATGAATCGATGCAATGTATGTTTCTGATGTAAACAGCAAGTGTTAATTAGAAAAAGGTAAAAACAGGGAGACTTGGATATATGTTTAATCCGATATGAGCTTGAAGTTGCGATTCAGAAACGCAGCAAACCCAGTAAAATGATTGCGACATTGTGTCTGTAGCTATATAGTTCCCATTCAGACATTTTTGTGGATTATTATTCTTGCACATGGCCATTGCAGTCCAGACACATCATATTATATGTTGATTTGTAACTTATTACATGATATTAAATAACAGGGAATACATGAGTAGGTGAGTGGCAAATGGATAGGCATTAGCCCCTGGGGCTCTGTATCAATCTGGTGTGATTTAGCATTAGTCTCTTGACATTGAGATTTAGTTGATTGTTCTTTAATATTGTTGGCGATGTGCCTAAAGAAGCAATTTTCAGAACCTTTTTTTCTTTTTGTGTCGGCACAATTATCGCTCCTTTAGTGTATATTAAGGGTTCTATCGGTTCTTGCGTTGTTTAAACTTAAGGTTCAGTAACTGTTATTGGAGCCATGTAAATGCCCTTTAAGGAAGATCTCCTGTAGAGGCAGTGAACGGTTCATACATATCGATAACATGTAGCTGGAGGAAGATAATGGCTATGTAGTTGCCTACGTGGTATGTTCACCCAAGATTTCTTATGGGGTCCATCCAATCTGTAGAATTATACAATGAAGAAATAAATGGGACCTTATATACTAATTGAGTGACAAGGGCCCAGCTTTGAGAGTTAAAGGACACTTCTATCTGTGTGTTTAAGAGACCATGATAGAAAAATGGTCTTTAGTGTTGAAAAATGAAATTAAAATGACGAGATGGTATTTTATTTTTTTCTGTCGTAATGTCTGAGGAAACCAGTGGCATTTGTTGGTCTCAAGACTGCAACAGCCTTTTGCTTTATTGATCTTATACTTGGTCGGTTTCATACTGGGACAGGCTTATTCCATGGACCGTATACTGGACAGGTAATTGTATAAAGCACATCAAGATGTAAAAACTGGTATAAATTCCTGATGCTGCTTACATGTACATTATTATGTTTTATGCATGCACGTGTCAATACATATGTTTAAGTAATATTCCAATTCTAGTTCAGTTTTCTGATGCTTTTGGAACAGATTAATGGTGATTAGGGAACCAAAAGCTTGTCATTGTAATGTGGTTTCATTTAAAAGTAACCTATACTGCAGTTTTCATAGTTTCGTGTGGGCCTGTGGTGCAAATACTTATTGCTTTGAACTCTGGCACTGTAGGTTGCTGGGTGCAATGTGTGCATTGTGCTGATGCTGGTTATCAATGTGTCTAAGGAACCAACGCACAATGTTTATCACATCACTTCCTGCGTGAAAGTGATTCTCCTGGCACTGACTTGACCTGAACGTACGTCACGTGTGCTGTGGGTTGGGTTGAAGACATAAATCTTAGTAGGGTGGGTCTGAGCCATTCACAGTGTAATTTGTTACACACAGGCAAGGGCCAAGAAACGATTGCAGGGTGTGTAGCAGCAAAGTCATTTAAGTTATGTTTACTATTGCAAATATTGGCTGCCAGATAGACATGCATAGTTTTTTTTTTTTTGTATTTTTTTTGTACATTGCATAAATTAGGATGTTCACTGGTACACTTGGCTTTTCTACTGGCACATCTGGTTGCCGATGGCCATCCATTCTGCCTGTCACGTAGGTGGCTGTTGTGATCTGGACTCCCATAAGTAGGTAGACTTGTCTTAAACATTGGACTAGAAACGATCATCACATTTTAAAATAATTCCATTAAGGAGCCTTATTTGTCACAGAGTAGTTTTTTTATTTGATATTTAGTAATTAGGTCAGGATTTTTGTTGGTTTCGGTCATGTCCAACTCTGTGTGACCCTAAGTTCTTTAGTATGCCAGGCACATCTTGTGTCGGGTTGTGCTTATCAATAAGGTTTTCTTGGCAAAGATACTGGAGTGGATTGCCAATTCCTTCTCCAGTGGACCTTGATTTGTTTGACCTCTCTGCTATGATCTGCCCATCTTGGGTGACCCTACATGGTATAGCTCACAGCTTCAATGGAGTAAACAAATCCTCTTCACCATGCCAAGGTAGAGATCCAGAAGGGGATGTCAATATTGGGTAATTAAACATGAATGTAGCTTACAATTGTACTTTATTTCAGGCTCTATCCAAGCTGCACCTGTTCACATGTATTAGGTGTCCAGGGTGTGGGAGTAGACCTGCTCAAGGAGGAGGCAGATAAAGACTTCTAGAAGGATAGGTCCCTAGGCAGATTATTCCCCATACCATGGAGAAGCAGAATTATCTGAAGCTCAAATACAAATCTGATTGTTAATGAGTTATTAAACAAATCGAACGCTGTTGTATGACCATTATAGAGTGAAGACTCTCAGAGCATCTCCAAGATGTACAGCAAGGACACTATAGTTTAGCCATGCCTTTACATGCTCAGGCCTGAACACAAATCCTCATGTGATGTGACAACCATGCCCCGTATACAATAGTCTCATTCTGTGTTCAAAAGTTTGAAAGTTGGGGTTTATGTGGATGTACTTTTGGCAGAAATAACCAATTTTTCATGGTTTTAAATTTCTCACAGCAATGTTGTTTATGTAGTATGCCATAACTATACTCTGTCACGTATTAACTTTGTTTATTAAGATTTCACATTCATGTTTTATTGAAGGGTTTCATTCTAGCTGATTGATCATGGTCTTAAACGCCAAGATCAAGCTGTAGAGTGGCACCAGATCGAGTAGTCTGTGCCAGTCCTATCCCTCTCTTCTGAATAGCAGACTTCCCTCTAGGGTCCCATGAATAAAGCCTATCTGTACCTAGACAAGAGTGAATACATCCAGTCTAGGTAAAGATAAAAGAAATCCAGAATGAGCCAAGATCTCCAGTAAATATTATGATTTTAGTCTAATTTTGTCTCCAAGAGAATTAAGCCTCTTGTAGAAATGTGCATGTCTTATAATTGTAGGTATAGCCAAGGGTTTTTCTTCTAATAAACTAGACGGTGCAAGAAAAAGTACATGGGCTTGCATTTAATAGTTAAAAAAATATGAATAAACCAAAGTAGTTTCTCATATGGTCTTTACAAGAATTAGTCTTGATAATGGGCAAATTGGGTTTTATAAAATAATTTGAGCGTGGAATTTATACTTGGAGCTGCTCCTTTTTTCTGTTTGTGCTTCTACAGGTAGTATTATTCAGCTACTAGTTTTGAAATGTATCAATCTTGGTGCCAGTACATTCAATGCAGTAGGGCTAATGGAAATCTCACCAGTATACCAAACCTGTCTGCTTCAAACAAACTGCTCAAACAAAACAAATAGTTACATGTACCATATGTCATTATATTCGTTGGTTTTCACGTTCATTTAAACCCCAGGGTAATCAATAGGCTGGCTTGGGTCTGAATCAGGTCCTCAAGCCGATATGCTCTGTGCATCATCACAAAATTTTCTAGATATTTTCCCAAATCTTCCATACCTTTAAATAAGCTTTTAGTTAAATACTATCTGTGCCCCTTCCAATGGCATTATATTAATTATATTAATCCTTTTTGTATGTGTATATTTATACAAAAGTGTATGTATATATATCAGTGTCTGGACCTTGCCCTTTTTTTCGTTCATTGGACTTTGCATACAGAAAAGGGTTACCCCAGGCTTAAATTATTTTCCCAACTACAGCTATACCTTGTTTAACGCTGTAGATAGGTTCCAGGCAATAGAAGCAAAACTGCTCTAAATGGGGCAGTTGAACATGGGGAAGATAGGGATAGGGGAACTCATGACAAATATGCACAATTGCAATTGAAATTTAAACTTTCTTTTGTTTTATTTCAACATCAAGCAAACCGCAAACATAACACGAACACAAACTGAACTTTAGCAGAAATATAAACTTTACATTTGTGATGTGTAAGCTTCTGGCTCATCCTGGATTCTGTATTTTTTTTTTTTTTGAGAATCGGAGCATTAAAAGGGGTTTGGTAGCAAAAAACAGCGTTATAGTGAGGCAGTGCGTTATACAGGGAATTATGGGTCCAAATAGGGTATACCTGTACTATGTACATATGAGAGTGCAAGGTCTCCTTAATTATGAAGAAATGTGGTGACATAAATCAAACCTTGCCCTGAGCTCACCCACGTGGGCAGATACAGACTTTATTTCTCAGTGATATTCTATTGTACACAACAATTGTGTGTGTGTGTGTATATATCTCTCTATATCTCTCTATATCTCTCTATATCTCTCTATATCTCTCTATATCTCTCTATATCTCTCTATATCTCTCTATATCTCTCTATATCTCTCTATATCTCTCTATATCTCTCTATATCTCTCTATATCTCTCTATATCTCTCTATATCTCTCTATATCTCTCTATATCTCTCTATATCTCTCTATATCTCTCTATATCTCTCTATATACACACATGTATAATCAGTGGTACGGAATATGTTGGAGCAATTTTTGAACTTGACCAGTTGTTTTAAAACTTTGTTGATATACATATTTTTGATCCAGTGCGTTTTTATATTTAATACTTGAGTTTTGATGCGTATTATTTTGGCGACTTGAGCATCTTTAAAAGATTAAGTGAACTTGAGACAAGACAGTAGTTTGGTTTTTTTTTCCACTAAAATATATTTTTATTTTTTTTCTTGTTAAATAATTATTTTAATAAAATCACATCCTGAATATCCAAGTTACATCTACTTGTATTTCTTTCTGCTGAAAAAAAATGATCAAACATGGCTGCTGTTCACACCAAGGCTAAGGAAATAGGTGTGTTAGTGCTGTTCTGAATAGCATCTTCATGTAATGTAATTAGCTATAACTGACTTTGTGTAGAACTGTTTTTGCAATTGTAGCTTTTTATTATTGTGAATTTATCGGTGTGTATTAAATACTATGCAAATAACCCATAAATGGCAGCCTACATTGGTACAGTCTGTGACAAATGATCTCTTCCGACAGCAAATACCAAACCAGAACAGCAATCTCATTGAGACCTTTCTGTAATGATATGTAAAATGAAGAAGCCTTTTTCTAATTTTAGCTGGGATGTTAAACATGCAGCTGCAGTCAGCTGAGAGCCGGGCTTATAGTCCGGATTGTATGGGAAGCCACACTATTTGAGATGTTAATAGAGCATTGGTTTCGTCATCTATAAGCCGTGCAGCTCCGGGGAGAGCACGTAATTGCTGTAGTGGAAGCAGATCTGTAGCATGCAACTACAGCTACCTACATGTTGCAGGGAGGATGCAACTAAACACATGAAAGGGCTTTTATCCCTGTGCATATTGCACTCAGCAAATGTGTGTGACACCCAGCAGCCATAGTAGAAGATTGGAATTAACAATCTGCTCCACCGCCTTTTCGTTCCTTTGGTACCTTCCAGAGAAATCAGTGTAGATGTATTTTTAGCCTTCTGTACCCGGCATCAATATGACAACATAATTCAGTCTTTACATCTGTAAGCAGCTTTTACTATGCTCTTATTTTCTGCCAGCTGCAGTTTCCAAAGGATGTCTCCGCACTGGTAAGAAATCCACAGAAGCCATTTCTGTGATCTTTCTATGGAATGTTTTTTTTTTTAATATGTCTGAAATCCTAGCCTGTTAACCCTGAACCTGGTCGTGCAATGCCTGTGTACTGGATCCCTGTCTAGATAACATAGCAGATTGTGCATGTGCTGCTTGGAGATTATATTATTTTTATTTATTTGGTTGTTTTATAATTTGTACTAAATAACACTCATACAAGACTGTGTTTGTGCTGCAGGGTTACGAGCCTCGCCCTCCCCTTCAGTAGTTAGCACTGTTTCATGGCTGCACACACACAGGCTTTTATAACCTTCCCAATGCAACGAATAGACCGGCTCGTCTGCAATAAGCATGTTACAGTCCAAGCAGGAAATGTTGTAATATGATACCACACCTGAACTGTATAAAACCCTGGCACGGCATTTCCATTTTTTTTTACTGCATTGACGGGCTCTGCAGTCAGTGCTTGCTTAATAGCATCGGACATGAACCCTAAACATTTTTTCTTTTTAGTCATTTCTGTTTGTTTCCTATAATATATTAATTTACCTCGTTCCTATAATCCCATTGTATGCTGTGCTTGTTTTTATAATGATTACGGAAGTGTCTTTTGATACGCAAGGAAAATGGGGGAAACGTGCCAAATTTAGTTTAACCATTTTTCTTAGAAGCCAATCTGTAAAGCGCAAGGTAAGTTATAAATTGACCATACAGCAGATAATTGGATTTAAATCAAATGAAACGTTAAATGGATTCTTAAATTGGTCCTATTTAGCATAGACTTAATATGCTTTGCTTAACATTTTTGTATGCTGACATTAATATTAAACAGTGTTTGTAATTAATGTAATTCTAGATTAGGAGGTTTTATGTACTATAATGGGTTTATTTTTGGGTTTTGTTTGTAGCTCTTTAGAAATATCCTAATAGGAGTTTTGTGCAGACCTCATGCATGTACTTTATTTATCATTTTTTATGTTATGCACAGTTTACAGCTAAAATATTTTTGCACAGAAAGGATATGGAGGAGGAGGGTGTACAAGATATTTGTGTCATATAAATTGCATTTGTTTTTTTCTTAAATGTAAGTTTTGTAGTAAAAACTGTTAATTTATTCCAAATTAAATACATTGATTTCATTACTTCTATGCTAAAATTGATTTGTTTTAATTGTGTCTAGGCTTATTCCCAAGATGCTTACCTGAAAGGAAATGAAGCCTACAGTGGCAATGCGCACAATATTCCTGAACCTCCACCCATATGTTATCCCAGAGTGAAACCGACCGCTTCAGAGATGGCACTGCCAGTTGAAGTACCACCTCCAGGCACATCATTGGCTAAACAACCATCCATACGGCCAGTACGGACCACTACGCCACCAGAGAGAAGTTATAGAGTTGAAATACAAGTGCCTCCATCACCAACAGATCTTCTAAAATCAAATACTGCTGTATGTGTCTGCAATGAAGCTGTGAGAACTATTATTGTGCCTTCTGAGAAGGTTGTAGATCGTTCATCAAATAGAGCCAATCGTGTTGGACCTTCCCACAGAACAGAAGAGGTAAGGTATGCTTTGGCAGATCCATCTACTTTCAAAACAAAAGCAAGGACCACATCACCACACTCTACTGCACCCAATTTAATGCCGATTGCTCCAATTGCCCGGCAGGTAGATGGACTAATAGGAAAACCTCCAAGTTATGGAGGACATGCTGAACCAATGTATAGCTCTAGAACAGCAGCCCAAGGTGAAGAATCTCCATCTCCTACAAATCATTATTCTTCCCCTAGTTCCCACCAGCACATAGACTGGAGAAACTACAAAACTTACAAGGAATATATTGATAACAGACGTTTGCAAATGTATGGCTGCCGAACTATACAAGAACGATTGGATAGTCTTCGAGCAGCATCCCAGAACACAACAGATTACAACCAAGTGTTGCCAAATCGCCCTTCTCTACAAGTACGGCGACGGAGTACTTCCCATGACAGAGTCCCTCAGTCTGCCCAAATCCGGCAAAGGAGTGTTTCCCAGGAAAGACTAGAGGACCCCGTATTAATGAAAGAATGGCCCAGAAGTGCATCTCAAGATACATTGACACCAGCTTTTTCTTCTAGAAGCCACAGATCTGGGTCATGGGATTATCTTGAAAGGAAAGGGGACCCACTAGATCACTTTATTGCAGATACACAAGAATCTAATGGTGAGAGAAAGCACAATTATAAATATCCTGGATTTACAGAGCAAGATGACAGGAGAGGTATATATGAGAGATCTAGACAACATTCATTTCATATGTCACTTCGGTCTTCAAACTATGCCATGGCACCTGTTGCTTATAGTTCAGACGGCAGACGAGTAGGTGCTAGACCTTTGGCCACTGCACATCCACTTCAAAAAGTTTCACCGGACATAAAAACTATCCAACCCACAAGGAACTTTCAGAACTCGTCTTGCAGAGTCCCACATCCTAGACCGGCTGTATCTGATCGATCAAATTTTGCTATTTCTAAAAGTAACTCAATGAAAAGTCCAACTCCCTATGCAGCTAAACCATTTCCCCTTAATGTAAATCTAGAGGATGGTATAATCAAAGACCAAAAAGCAGTGAACCACATACACAAAAGTGGCGCTGTAAACCTGCAAAAAAATACGCAAGCAGAAAGTATTCCGGGCTTCCACTTGCAGTCTGGCCCCAGTATAAAATCCCCAATAGCCACTTCATCGCCAATTGCCCCTAAACCAGTACACCAGATTACAAACAGCATAACTACCTCGGACAATTTAGATATTAAAAAAGGGCAAAGTCCTGAGGAAAAAGCCCAAGAATCTGGTGAGGAATTTAATTCCGAGGATCTAAAAGATCCAGTGGTTTTGAGGGAAAAGCCACCATCTGGTAACCAGACCCCACAGCCTTTGAGGCACCCATCCTACATCTTTGCAGTTAATGAGCAGGAGACTGTATCGGACACTACATGCTGGCTGCCCAATGATGCCCGGCGAGAAGTAAATATAAAAAGAATTGAACAGAAGAAAGCATCAGGTTCCTCTTCACCTGGAGATTCCTTGGCATCCATCCCTTTCATAGGTAAGCTCACCAGACCGAATATTATACACATGAATATATTATTTTTAAAATTCACTGAATAACTAGCTAATTTTCTTTCCAATTTTTTACTTGTTGTATTTTGTATAGTAGTCTATAAATGTATTTCTAATCTGTACTGTTAAGACATAGGATAAACTTATCTCTGAATTGTAGCAGCCATACTTTTCGGGAGCCCACAAAAAAAGATTTTATATAGATTTGCCAAGCTTGTTGAACCCTAATAAATTAATTGTGTTTAGAGAAGGGGTTTAAAAAGGAGTAGATGATTATGGAAGAAAAAGAATATGGTTTTATAGTGTTAAAATGTGTATTAAATGTAGATCTTTGAGCTGTATAGCGATGTAATATCTGGTACAAGCTTTTGAGACCTCCATGATGCTGCCTATATCATCAGTTGCTTATCAATGGTATATGGTGAAGGGGTTTAATAGACTACTATGTCAGGTATTGAGAAAATGAAAAATGCCTGTGTATTTACTTTTTTTTTTTTTTTTTAAATATCTGTAAGTTTGTGCTTTCTGCGTTTTTGGGTTTGGTACTATAGAAACTACTACTTGATGTGTGAACTGTCATAAATAATGTGATGTATATAGGGGGGGGGGGGTCATGCACTAGAATGCCAGTAGTGGGGATCCCCCACCAGTACTTAATGGCAAAATAAAATTACACAAATGTCCGTACAAGACTAAGGGGGATTAATAAGTATAGACTACTCTCACTGGCCTACACCTTTATCATGAATGATGGTGTATGTCTTGACAAATACAGGAAAACTTGTCTTAAATATTACTTCTGGCTCCTAACTTTTTGTTATACATCTATTTCTATATGTAATCCATTGCCTGGCCCATACAAATTTTGTTTGGCTCCTACGTTTCGGATCAATTTGTGAACCCATATTTTTTAGACCACTTTTCACCAAAGACCCTAAACGACTATGCTTAAATGAAGACAGTCATTATTAGGGAGTAGTAATAAAGAGATTTTCTAATATGGAATATTTGTTATACTGACAGTAATGAAAAATATGTTTCCAGACCTAGGACATGATCTCAGTGCTTAAAGTTTAATAAGAAATATGAAAGCTTTATTCATAAGTTTAGTAATCAGGCCACTATTTAAATTCCCTCTGCCCCATGAAGGGGTCCTTCTTGCTATTTGTTAGTTTATATTGTACTATCACTGATATTAGATTTGGCATAACCTTTCCAAAGTCTCCGCTAAAGCTTAACAAATGTACTCAAATGGTTTATAGTATTCACATTTTTCTTAAAAAAACTGCAACTTGAGATATGTGAATGAAATTTGTTCAAAAGGTGCTATATTCTTAGTGAAATATTTGATTACAAGACTAATACTAAAATTTGAATTTTCCACTTCTGTTTAAGGAATTCAAGCAAGGTAATCATAAGGCTGTCTTGAGATTTAATTAAGCCAAGCTTTTTGGAAGTTAGAATGGGCAGGCAAAAATTGTCATTGGTTTCAGCCAACAAATACTTTTCAGGTTATTGTGTTTCCCCAGCAGAATACACAGAACTTGTATTCATAGTAATTCACTTGGTATTCATGGCAGAGATACTGGAGTGGGATGCCACTTCCTTTTCCAGTGGGCCACAGCATACAGCTCCTGATATTCTTAGGTGGTCTCCCATCCAAGTACTGACCAGGCCCAACCCTGCTTTGCTTCAGTGTGGTATGACCTCTTGGTTCCCTGACTGGAATCAAACCCAGGTTGCAGTTGTAAAATCGCCAAATCCTAACCACTGGACCACCAGGGAACACTGTGTGTGTGATACTGAGCCATATGTCCCCAGGGGGTATATTAGCAGATTACCCAGAATCTCCCATGATTCCATGGTGGCTTCTATAATTTTACACTAATAACAGGATTTTGATTAGAAATTTTTAAACGGATACAGACAGTCTCATAGAGTTGGAAAAGTTGCAGGATTTTATGACACTGAACCAGTAATAGTATATATGATAAAAGTAAATACCCCCCAGGTCCATAGTAAAAATAGAAAGTAGAAAAATGCAGTTTTGCAAGTGCGGTTTTCTCCAATAAAATATATCAAAGTACATTGCAAAGTTGTTTATCTATCTTGCTTTAGAATATAGCAAACTATATGGCAACCTTACTATTTTATTTTAACCCTTTAAATTAATCGGTGGGTGAGACTTTTATAAAGTGACATAGCAAAGGATCTAAATGTTGTATCTATAGGTAATAACAAGTACTTTATCCCAAGAATGTTATTTTAAAAAAAAAAATGCATTATTATCCTGACATAGCTTTGTGTTGGAAAAGAAGAGTGGGGGGGGGGGGGGGGGGGAGAGCGCACAACTATTTAGTGCAGATTATTCAAAAGGTAAGCTATTGGATACACAATATGTGCAACTAGAATAATTGGACTCACCTTGAATAACCTAAAAAAATATGAGGTATATAAAAGCATTGGTGAGATTGTTCTGGTCGATCTCGGGTGATATGGTCATCCACTATTGTTTTTAGATGTGGACAAAAGTAATGAAGTAAATAATAATGGTGATTCGGGGAAATAGGTCATGCAAAGCCCCATCATTTTAAAGAAGGACTTTATTATACACAATACTATTCCACATAATGAAATAAAAAATGTGAAATAAAAAATCAGTATTACGAGTAATGATAAAATTGTGGCAGTCAAGTACAAAAATCCCAGTTATATTGTGATAGGATAAACGCGTTTCTCCGCTCTCAGCAGCTTCCTCAGTATCTCATCCCCTTACAGGTAGTAAAACTTGTGAGGCTTGTGTGTGTGTGTATTGGAGTTTTCAGTTTAACCTGTCACACTTTCTAATCTACCCACAAAGCAAAGGCTTATATACAAGATTTTTGGCCATAATTGCTTATTTAACCCCTTGCCCGGAGTCTTGTCTTGAATGTAATGCCATATAAAAAAGAAAGAATGGCCATTCTCGCACCCTAGAAAGTAATCAATCTAATCGGCCTAGTTGCTTCCTGAAATCTGAGCATGCCCATACTTTTTTTCACATTGCTTTACTTTCAAGACCATAGCCTTCAATGTATGTTTTCTGTAGAAAGCTGCTTTTGTTGTAAAAACATTCAACTGATACTACATTAAATTACACTTATGAACTCCATCTCTTTTATAAATATACTAGCGACTTGCCCGTCAAAAAATGACGGCAATAAGATTGTAAGGCAAGTAATGTTTGTTTGCGACATTAATTTTGTTGTTGTTCCAAGATCCTTTGGCGCTCATTGCGAGGCTGTTGGTTGTGTGCTATGAGCAGCGTTGGCGTTTTTAGTTTTTTTTTGTATGACAATGAAATAATTAATGAAATAATAAATGAATATACTTTACCTATTTTGAAGTAATATATGCAGGAAACATTGTGTTGAAGAGCTGGCAATCTGTTTTCATGTTGCTGCAGCATTAGTGCTGTGTAAGTGTCAGCAATGTGTGTGTAGTGTAAATAGTGTGCATGCACAAGGAAAATCCATTTGGGTAGCTGTGTACTTCCGCATTGCGTAAGTTAGTGTTGTAAAATGGCGCCTACTGTGTGTGTGTGTGTGTGTGTGTGTGTGTGTGTGTGTGTGGTACGCGGCTGTGGCTGTTTTTGCGTCCTTGTTCTTGGACCTCGTCCGGCTTTGGTGTTTGGTGTTTTGCGTGTTTACGGTCCTGTAGCCTAGTTTTCGGGTTTTTTTGGCAGCCATTTTTTCTCTTGCTTAGAGGATTTTCAGGTGTCTAAACTTATATTTCGACTTAAATTGAGGTGTAACTTCACTTTCAGAAGTCCTAGGTGCCCCCCCCCTTGCTGTGGGTAAGCTTTTTATGTGTTTGTTGTATGTATTTATTGTGTGTTTTCATGTGCGCGTGTTTCCTGCGCTAAGGTCCTATTTTTGTGAGCTCGTAATTGTTTTTTTTCTAAGTCGCGCGGCTCGTATTTGTGGAGCCACCACCTCCACAAATGCGGCCCCTCGCTTCGCAAGCCTGCAGCTTAGCAACAACCCGCTTGCTCACAACTATATACCGTATATACTCGAGTATAAGCCAAGGCCACAAAATACTGGGAAAAATGAGTGACTTGAGTATAAGCCGAGGGTGGGAAATGTGCTGCCCCTTGTGCCCCTCTTGTGCCCTCTGTGTCTCCCTCTTGTGTGCCCTTTTCTTGTGTCCCCCCTCTCTCTCTTCCCTGTGTCCTCTTCTCCCCTCACCCTCCCCTGTGTCCTCTTCTCCCCTCACCCTCCCCTGTGTCCTCTACTCCCCTCACCCTCCCCTGTGTCCTCTTCTCCCCTCACCCTCCCCTGTGTCCTCTTCTCCCCTCACCCTCCCCTGTGTCCTCTTCTCCCCTCACCCTCCCCTGTGTCCTCTTCTCCCCTCACCCTCCCCTGTGTCCTCTTCTCCCCTCACCCTCCCCTGTGTCCTCTTCTCCCCTCACCCTCCCCTGTGTCCTCTTCTCCCCTCACCCTCCCCTGTGTGCTCTTCTCCCCTCACCCTCCCCTGTGTCCTCTTCTCCCCTCACCCTCCCCTGTGTCCTCTTCTCCCCTCACCCTCCCCTGTGTCCTCTTCTCCCCTCACCCTCCCCTGTGTCCTCTTCTCCCCTCACCCTCCCCTGTGTCCTCTTCTCCCCTCACCCTCCCCTGTGTCCTCTTCTCCCCTCACCCTCCCCTGTGTCCTCTTCTCCCCTCACCCTCTCCTGTGTCTCCCCCCCCTCTCCCTTCCCTGTGTCTCCCCCCCTCTCCCTTCCCTGTGTCTCCCCCCCCTCTCCCTTCCCTGTGTCTCCCCCCCCCTCTCCCTTCCCTGTGTCTCCCCCCCCCTCTCCCTTCCCTGTGTCTCCCCCCCCCTCTCCCTTCCCTGTGTCTCCCCCCCCCCCTCTCCCTTCCCTGTGTCTCCCCCCCCCTCTCCCTTCCCTGTCTCCTCCCCCCCTCTCCCTTCCCTGTCTCCTCCCCCTCTCCCTTACCTGTCTCCTCCCCCTCTCCCTTACCTGTCTCCTCCCCCCCTCCCTTACCTGTCTCCTCCCCCCCTCCCTTCCCTGTGTCTCCTCCCCCCCTCCCTTCCCTGTGTCTCCTCCCCCCCTCCCTTCCCTGTGTCTCCTCCCCCCCTCCCTTCCCTGTGTCTCCTCCCCCCCTCCCTCCCTTACCTGTGTCTCCTCCCCCCCTCCCTCCCTTACCTGTGTCTCCTCCCCCCCTCCCTCCCTTACCTGTGTCTCTTCCCCCCCCTCCCTTACCTGTGTCTCTTCCCCCCCCCTCCCTTACCTGTGTCTCTTCCCCCCCCCCTCCCTTACCTGTGTCTCTTCCCCCCCCCCTCCCTTACCTGTGTCTCTTCCCCCCCTCCCTTACCTGTGTCTCTTCCCCCCCCCCTCCCTTACCTGTGTCTCTTCCCCCCCCCCTCCCTTACCTGTGTCTCTTTCCCCCCCCCTCCCTTACCTGTGTCTCTCCCCCCCCTCCCTTACCTGTGTCTCTCCCCCCCCCTCCCTTACCTGTGTCTCTCCCCCCCCTCTCCCTTCTTCAGCCTCAACCCCCCCCCCCCCCCATATCCTCATCCTAAAACTCCCTCCTCACTTTACCCTTCTAAATACCTCCATCTGCAGCTGCTCTTCCGGCCTCCACTCTCCTTCCTGCGTCTTTACCTGGCCAATGCTAATAACGTGGCGTGCATGTGACATCACGTCATTAGCATATACCGGTCCCGACGCAGGAAGGAGCGGAGGCCGGAGGAGCAGCTGCAGATGGAGGTAAGTGAGGGGAGAGGGGGAGGTATTTAGAGGGGTAAAGTGAGGAGGGCGGGCCTTGAGGATGTGGAGGCGGGGTTGCGGTTGAGGATGTGGAGGGGGGGGGGGAGTGACTCGTATAAGCCGAGGGGGCCCTTTTTAGCCTTAAAAAAGGGCTGAAAAACTCGGCTTATACTCGAGTATATACGGTATGTGATTTAAAGGGGCACTTATTATCTGATAAACGTTTGCACGTGCTTTGATACCATATATCCCAGTCAATCAAGTTGTATTTTTTTCACCTTGGCTGCACCCAAAGTTGAAACTTTTCATCACATTGAATGAAGCCGTTTCAGTAGAGCTGCGTCCAATGACAACCGTTTTAATCTTTTCTAATTTTTTCACGTTTTGCGGCTCATTTGTTATGGCTGCTAATGTGGAATCTTCCACTCTTGATCAACGTGCTGCAGCAGGCAGGAAAAGTTATCTGGTGAAGGATTGCGAAAAATGGGTTTGGTTCTATTTAAATAGAAATATTTCATACATGTTTGACAAGTGTGGCCTGAATCCAATCTTACAGAAGATCAAACAGAGTCCCTTGCTCTTGGTATCTTATACTTTTTAAAGCTACAGTACCACCAGAACTTTGGCTCCGTAGTTGGCAGCTTTTATGTCCTGCTAGAACACATTACTTTGTTTTGTTTTTTGCCTCCAGCAATGGCATGGTGAACAGCTTCTTCTTTTTAGCGTACAGACACTTTATGGTGACCGTGTAGTCTTTGCTTATAGGTCCCAACGTTGCTGTATCTTGACATGTTTATACAATATAATGACCTATATAATTTCCTAGTGATTAACACTAAATAATATACATGGATAACGTTTTAATGGGGAAATTAGGAAGATTAAATAAAATCTAGGAAAAAACGCTGGTAATATATTAAAAAGAGGGGGTGTATTATTCCTAAAGTTTTTTTTTAAATTAATGTCCATGGGTGTCGCTGTCCCGCAATATTCTGGGATATAATTAGTGACAACCTAATTTGATGAGTAAATATAATACATTTATGTTTATAGAATACAAATATTATAATGGTTGGGCCTATTATTAATATAGCAATAATATCAGAAGTATCTATGATACGTTTATGCAAGCCTCATATGCAAAATATTTGCTAATCATCGGTTTGCAACCAAAGAAATGTATTATTGTATATAGGAATGAGACACACTTTTTAAAAAAATAGTGCACTAAATACAAAAATAATTAAAAACAAAAAGACAAAAAAAGGGAAAGGAATGGTGCATATGAATACACTGTACTGGAGTATATAAGGGAGAAAAATATATATATCTCTAAGGATGCATACGTGTCACCTTTAACATCATTAAACCATAACACAATGTTTGGTTTTACGGTTTAAGTGCAGAAAAAAAGCAAAAAGAAGAATCGCTCATATCCCTTGCTAGCATTAAATATGCCTAAGTACTTGCGTTTTGTATGGAGAGAAAATCTCTACTAGTACACCTCACATAGACTTAGGTTAATGGCACCATCCTTCCCTTCCTCCCGACCGTCCGTTTCGCCCCTGTATTGGGTTTAATCAAACCCTTGGCCAGTATATCTTATATATCCACACCCCTGAATGGTGTATTCTCTCTGGAATGGGAGCTACCAAGAGGACAAAGCTCCCCTAACAGGCCTACTAAACTTGCAGTATGATATTAGGTGGTAACAAGCGTGTGTATTCGTGTACATTGCTAGCAGTTCATGTAACACTACTCAAATATACAGGAAATGTGGATAAAGATCTAACCAGGGTCTAATAAGGGTATATCAAAAATAGGGTTCCATTCCACATAAAGTTAAGTGACGTCATCAGCGTGGGACCACAAGGAAACTGAGCTGGCAGACGAGCATGTTACACTGTGGCTTCTTTTTGGGCCCATGTTTATTCGTATTTATATTCATATATGATATTTATTTGTTTGAGATATGTGTCATATTATATAATCATCAGGAGTGGGACTCCATTTGTTTTCATGTTACACTACTGCCTGCTACTTATGTGTGTGTTACAGAGAAATCTCAAAAGGGTTTCAGTTTGGTACTTCCCCCTGGGTGAATCCCACTGCAGGTTTCATGGAGCAAAAACCGAGCTTTTAACCACTCATTAAAATGTTAAGATAAGCAAACAAATACTTAGGTAGTTTATTTCAATATTAAAAATGGGAAAAATCCATATTCCTTTCAAGTCTTTTATTTTCCAACCTTATTTACTGTTTTACACTTAAAATCAGTTAGAATAGGTGTAAAAACCTTCTAATTTGAAACCATACACCATTTTATATTTTTATTTTTTAACCTTTTTACAAGATGTTGCAGAAAGTACATACTTGACAAATAAACAAACACACACAATTGAACCACTTATAGCCTGACGCAAATTTCAGGCATTAAGACATGAGCCCTCTCCCATACAGAGCTTTCATCACATTCAGATTTAACCTATAATTTACTATTAATAAAACAGAATATAAATTACATGTAATCTTACACTGTATGTGTTCTCTGGGTGTCATGGAAACCCGGCACATGTTGAGACTTTGGGATAAATGTAGGTTTTCTATCTTATTTAAGCACCACTGTAGTTTTGGTAACATTTCATATGCTTGTGAAGTAATAAAGAAAATTACAGGTATGCAAGACAGGAACAAAAAATCTTAAAGGGACAGTGTTTTTTTCAAACATTAAAAGGTATATCTAAGTCTCCCTTTTATCGAATCTAACACATGCTGCTTATATCAGCAACGCACATTACACAGAGTCATTCTATTAGACACATGGATTTAATTTATTTAAAAACAAATCTTGTTTTCCACACCCCCAGAGCTACTCACATGGGCACAGTGTACCTCCCAGTAGAAACACTGCATTTAGGTACAGATTGTAACCCTCAACTAAACTTCAAGCCAGCAGCAGCACAATGCACGGCAGTGTCTGGGCTCCTCCTTACTTCCTGTTCCCAGGTGAATACAGGACTATACATCCCCATTCTTCGGTGCACAAACAGGCTTTACAGATTGATGTAATGTATTAGTGGCCTGTGATTGGTGAAAATTAATTATGAATTGTATGCTAATTTTAGCAAAGATATCCAGGGGTGTTAACTTACAAAATCAGTTGCTTGCAAACTCAATAGATTTAGCAAACATCAGAGTGAGTTTATTAATGTTTGTTTTGGTATTTTTTCCTGCAAAAAAAAATGATCATGCTTTTTAAAAGATCAAGTTGTAAACATTATGAAAGTTGTTTTGCATGTAAAATATTCAGTAAAACCTGTTGAGAGTATGTTCTGTGCATGATGTTTAGTCTGTACATCTCATTGGCTGGCAGAGGGCAAGCTCCCAGAAGCAGTTCTGAATAAATGTTTTGCTCCTTTTTATCCAAGAAAACACAAAACACTGCGCACTTTACCAAATACCCTTTTTCTGATGCAGCAAATAAAATTAAAAAAAATCCCATGTCCCTTTAATGTTTACGTTACTTATTTTAGTCATTGTCAAGTTTTTTTTTTTTTTTACGTTTACCTTCCTCTGGATCAATTAACAATTAATCTGCATATTGCAGATCAGAGAAGATCTAAAAAGGTTGAACTTGATGGATTAAAATTATTTTTTGACCTCAATTACTATGCAACAAAGTTCTACAAAAATGAGCATTGCACTTCTCTGGTGCTATAAGGCACAGATGTGCTAATGAATTAAAAGTATTTGGAAGTTTCCCTGTTTTTTTATATTAAAATAAACTACTTAAGTGTGTGTGTTTGCATAACTTATTAGCAAGTGCTTAAATGCTTTGTTTATATTTCCACAAACCTTCCAAATAGTTACTACAAAGGTCTGCCCCACAGCTCATGCTCACTGTTTGTTTTGTACTAAATGTACTAGCCATTTACAGACTGTTTCTCAAAAACATGCTGCTGCGACAATCTGTCAGTGGCTAGTACATGTAGTACGAATCAAAACCTTGTATATGCATGGGCTGTGGGGGCAGACCTTTGCAGGGGTTGTTTGGAAGGTATGAGTAAGTGAAATCAGAGCTTTTAAGCACTTGTTAATAAAATGATGCTAGGATCTAGAAACACACACTTCGGTAATATTAATGTTGACACTTCCATATCCCATTCATTTTAAGGTTTCTATAATTAATGGACAGATTCCCCAACACTAGTATGTAAATATTACTAATAAGCCACACACAGGCGAATGTGTTGGGTTCAGTGTGGGAAGTCTTGTGTCTGTAGTAGGTTCAATCAGAGCTTTTACCCTAAATTTCTATTGGTATTTCCTGGATATTGGCTAAAAAAAAAAAAGCAGCAAAAAATTAAAAAAAATGAAAATTACTGAAAAGGTTATTTGTTTCCTTGTTATGGCCCATGCGTTGATTCAGGGCTGGTTCAGCTTTCATATAATATTAACATAAACACCTTTTTTCACTTATTTTGCTGAAAAAGTGTGCTATTTACTTTAGCTTTTTTTCAACTCAACTAAAACTTATCTTATCGATATTTGTTCCCACGCTTATTCTTTTAGGAACCACGACAAAATGTCTGAATTCAGTTTCGCTTAATGACATAAATTTTAAAAATGAAGGGAGGTAGTGGTTTATTTTAAACCATGTAGGTAACTTCTTGAGAATAGAATACTATAAATACAACACATCGGTGATCCTTTTTGGCTATGAAATTGTTCTTGGTTAAATATGGGATAGAAAATGAATGTATCTGCTGATGCCATGTTTTTGTAAATGGTGACATGTTTGTCCCATGTTGGGAGCCATGATACAGGCCTTGTTGTTGTCTGCCTTAGCCCTGACTCATGTACCTGTAGCAAGTTTGTAGCGTCACTAGTTAAACAGTGATAGTACAGGTTGGTTACTCATATCCTTGTTTATGCAAATCATTACTAGAAGTCCCATTCCCAGACATGCACCGCTGTAAAGACCTTGATAAGCAGATAAAATAACCACATATTGCACAAGGCCAAGTACTATGTGCAGCAAGATATAATAAAGAGCTGTTTCTAAACTAAGCAACTTTAGGGGTTTCCTGGTGGTCCAGCGGTAAGGATTCGGTGGTGACCTGGGTTCGATTCCAGTCAGGGAATCAAGAAGTCACACCACCCTGAAGCCAAGCAAGATAGGAGACAACCTAGGAATACTAGGAGCTGTATGTTGTAGCCCACTGGAGATGGAAACAGCAACCCACTCCAGTATCTTCCATGAATACCAAGTGGATCAGCATGACCATGGCCAAAAGATGTGCCTGGTGTGCTGTGGTACATGAGGTCACAGTCAGACATGGCTGAACGGCTTCCTTTTACCTCATGTTGAATTTGGTGCTCTTCCTATTTTTGTCAATTACACTAGTTGTGGATCTATTACAAGGTGCCCTTTATCATGAATTACTTGTACCATTTTTATAACTGATTTTAAAACCATGACAGAACATAAAGCTGAAAATAAAATGTAAATCAGACCAGGCTAATGCACCATCTGGCAGGGTGAGGCGCTTCGGGTCTGGGCCTCCCTTTCCAGCCACACAGTAGCCGGCTCATTTGTACCAGCTCATATCCTTGTATACCCAGAAGTCCAACTCCTTATCTTGTCTAGGCTCTGCTCTCCCTCTTCCTGTCTTGTTTCTTTCTCTGTCCTTGCCTTCCATCATTATTGGTAATATAGCTAGATCACTTACATTTCAGTTTTCAGAATCCACCCCCATTGAAGGATTGAAGACCACTTTAATTTGTTAAACACTGTGCTGATGATGATACTTAGTCTTGGAAGCTAAGATTTGGTCTGCACGTAAGAACTGCCCTCATTCCCTCTGCTTTATCCCAAAGATGTATCAAAACTTGTAAGATGTGGCTTTTTCCACTGGGATCTCAATACCTAAATGATAGAATTATCACTATTTCTTACTGTGTGATGTGTGTACCCTGTTCCTAAGAGCACATACATAAATATCAGCTGAATGGGATAAAACAAAAACTTCAGGATGCTTAATTAGGTGTTGTAAAGTAATATGATATAAATAAATCTGTTGGTATTTTGTTAAATAGAGCCACAAACTCTGCATTTACAGGGGGGAAAAAAATTATTTAGTCACTTGCAAAAAAAACAAATAACTAATTGTGAATCTGAATCGGTGGGACATTATTCCTCTAATCCAATGGTAGTCAACCTGGTCCCTACTGCCCACTAGTGGGCGATTTAACCTTTTATGGTGGGCAGAGGGGTAAAGTGACATCTCTGACGATTGACGTCATACACCAATACCAACAGCACCACGCTTGGCTGGTGAGAGAGCCTAGGAACAGCAGTCAGGACCGGACCACTATCTAGTAAGTACAGGGCGATGCATAGCTAGGGACAGCAGTCAGGACCAGGTCCCTATTTAGTAAGTAAAGGGTGATACATAGCTAGGGACAGCAGTCAGGACCGGATCACTATCTAGTAAGTACAGGGCGATACATAGCTAGGGACAGCAGACAGGACCGGATCACTATCTAGTAAGTACAGGGCGATACATAGCTAGGGACAGCAGTCAGGACCGGATCACTATGTATCGCCCTGTACTTACTAGATAGTGATCCGGTCCTGACTGCTGTCCCTAGCTATGTATCGCCCTGTACTTACTAGATAGTGATCCGGTCCTGACTGCTGTCCCTAGCTATCTAGTAAGTACAGGGTGATGCATAGCTAGGGACAGCAGTCAGGACCGGATCTCTATCTAGTAAGTACAGGGTGATGCATAGCTAGGGACAGCAGTCAGGACCGGATCTCTATCTAGTAAGTACAGGGTGATGCATAGCTAGGGACAGCAGTCAGGACCGGGTCTCTATCTAGTAAGTACAGGGTGATGCATAGCTAGGGACAGCAGTCAGGACCGGATCACTATCTAGTAAGTACAGGGTGATGCATAGCTAGGGACAGCAGTCAGGACCGGGTCTCTATCTAGTAAGTACAGAGTGATGCATAGCTAGGGACAGCAGTCAGGACCGGATCACTATCTAGTAAGTACAGGGTGATGCATAGCTAGGGACAGCAGTCAGGACCGGATCACTATCTAGTAAGTACAGGGTGATGCATAGCTAGGGACAGCAGTCAGGACCGGATCACTATCTAGTAAGTACAGGGTGATACATAGCTAGGGACAGCAGTCAGGACCGGATCACTATCTAGTAAGTACAGGGTGATGCATAGCTAGGGACAGCAGTCAGGACCGGATCACTATGTATCGCCCTGTACTTACTAGATAGTGATCCGGTCCTGACTGCTGTCCCTAGCTATGTATCGCCCTGTACTTACTAGATAGTGATCCGGTCCTGACTGCTGTCCCTAGCTATGTATCGCCCTGTACTTACTAGATAGTGACCCGGTCCTGACTGTTGTCCCTAGCTATGTATCGCCCTGTACTTACTAGATAGTGACCCGGTCCTGACTGCTGTCCCTAGCTATGTATCGCCCTATACTTACTAGATAGTGATCCGGTCCTGACTGCTGTCCCTAGCTATGTATCACCCTGTACTTACTAGATAGTGATCCGGTCCTGACTGCTGTCCCTAGCTATGTATCACCCTGTACTTACTAGATAGTGATCCGGTCCTGACTGCTGTCCCTAGCTATGTATCGCCCTATACTTACTAGATAGAGATCCGGTCCTGACTGCTGTCCCTAGCTATGTATCACCCTGTACTTACTAGATAGTGATCCGGTCCTGACTGCTGTCCCTAGCTATGTATCACCCTGTACTTACTAGATAGAGATCCGGTCCTGACTGCTGTCCATAGCTATCTAGTAACTGAGAGTGGTAAGGAAATTTTTCCTCAAAAGTGGGTGTTAGGTATTAAAAGGTTGACGATCCTTGGTCTAATGAGGATTTTTAGAATAGTGGATGGCCCACCACACCTTTTTAAGCAGTATTTGTATGTTAGATACTTTATATAGGGGTACATGTTGGCCCAGAATATTTACCTAATGTTATTCTTTCTGTATTATATTTCTGATAGTATTCTCCCATCCCTATTACTTGCATACCATGATTATAAAATGGAAATAATGTTAGTTGGAGACAATTCATCAAATGATTGTATTACAGTAAAACAAACTCTGGCAGACATTGAGTTTCCAGTCTCAGTTGTGGCTGCATCATGAGACCTATTTTTAGCGGAGTTGGATCTGCTTCTAATTGGATCTGTATATGGAATGTGTCGGTGGCATTTTGCTGATGTGGCAGCGACACCTCCTTGGTATGTGGGAAACTAACCATTTACCAGCAAGTGCAGGATTTGGTTTATATTAAAATGTGTTTTCTAAAAACAAAAGTCCTTTCATATATTTTTTTAACACATTTTTAAACATGCTGTTGTCATATAATATGGAGATTCACGGTTTGATGCCTCCAAATTACAAAGTGACTCACACTCTATGGGATGAGAATGGCACCCCCTAGAGGCAAGTATAGGGAAATCTGGTTCTACAATTTATTTTAGAAGGCAAATGGAGCTTTTATTACACTATATAAAACGTATACTTTTAAAGGGCCTTGCTTTGTTTACCACTACAGTGTCCCTTTAATGTGCATCTCAAAGTTTGCAACCACTGCTTTGATAGTATGTTTTCTTTCATATCTTCAGTCTTCCTATTTACTTGTACTCTGGCACTTATAGGTACAGAATATGTCTCTCCTAAATAAATGGTAATGATCAGTGATATGATACAGACCGATATCCACACAAATACAAGAATGTAGCATGGAGTCTATAGCTATGCCTTGGGTAGATCTATAATTAAAGCGCTCACTCAACAATTGCAATCTGCTATTTCTTGGCATGTATGACGGGAGCGTCTTAGCTAACAATATTTATCAGAAACAGATTTGTGAAGTAGTTAGTGAGCTGGGCTACTTTATACAGAAGTGTTTATGCAAACACAGCACCATGACTGAATAACCCATGTCATTGTCCGCAATGCTTCACTTGGCTACAAAGTCCATACTGCTGTGCTATGGTGAGTCTGTACTTACAATAAGCCTGTAATTCTAATATAACATTAGACTTTAATTCTCTTCTATATTGCATCTTGGTAAAGCCTTGGATAGGGCCAGGTAAATGTAAGAGCCATTATGGATCGCTACCTTGTTGGGGTAAAGGAGCTTGTGTACTTCATCTTTCATGTAGGATCACCCAAGACGTGCAGTTCATAGCAGAGAAGTCAGACAAATCATGTCCTATGGAAGGACCTGAAAACAAACTACAGTATCTTTGCTAAAAAAAAAAAACTAATATGAATAAGCACAACCAGAAGCACAGACAGATGTGACTGGTGTGCTGCGTTCACATGGTCACAGAGAGTAGGACATAACTGAAAGACTGAACAACAAATGTAACAGGTCTACAGTATCTTGTAGCTCTGTTGGATTGTTTCAAACACCAAAACCATTATCACATGGCTGTATCTTTCTCTAATGATTATAACCCTTCTTGCCTACTTTTGATCTATACATATTTAAGAGATGCTTTATATTCTTCTATATTGCTCTGTCTTCTAATGACATTTTTCAAACTTTTGTTACATATAGATATAAATATGTATGTGCATATAAATAATATCGTTGCAATATATATTTATAGCAATATGAGCTCTGTGCTTTATTTCTGAAAAATTAGATTCTAAAGATGCTCCAAAACCTTTAGTTGTCATGGAAACATTAAGGATTAGATTCTCTTCCTTCAGATGCAGATTATGGAACAGCAGCAACTCCTCCCAAGTGCCATTCACAAGTCCTTGCATAAAAATACCTTTCAGAACCACTTCCTCTGTGTAGGACTAAGATATTTATATAATAACCAAAGGTCTGTTCAATGACCGAATGCTGAAGTATATATAAAATATGGTCAAAAACTGGTGTCTTACAGTAGAAATCTGGAATAATATTTCCTTATTGTTAGGGCTGGTGAATGGCTATACCAACATTATCCTGACAGCAACATCTGATCTGCACAATGCAGCTTTAGCCATTAGTAGAACAAAAGTATACTTGTTAGTATCCACGTGGTCCGATGGGATGCAGAGAAGGCTTGTACATAGAGATGAAATCACCTCGCATGCACTGGGAGAGGAAGCTTTGTATTCCCCATCACTTTCCTCTTCTAGCTTGTAGTGACCTGATATCAGATATGTGTATATTTATATTGGGTAAATAAGTCTCTTGTGGCGTTTGTGATGTTCATTGGAGTTGGAGCATGCATCATGGCACTGGTAGCTGTAGAGACTGGCATATGCTGGACATGTATGGATTGTCACAACTTTTACCAACTTTTAATAGAAGATTACATTGGTATGTTGTTGCTCATCATTTTGTAAGGCGTGAACGCTCTGTATGGGTTACATTTGTCAAATAAGTGCATTTATATAGGGAACTAAACATAGTGGTAGCCATGCTATAGCTTTATCTCTTTTATTATTGTAATCTAACACATTTACGCCTTTAAAGTTGGTGTTATACTATTGTTTTGTCATTGAACACCTTTTTTATTTTACTTAATAGTAATTGATTTATTTGTCCAGGAATTTTGATACCGTTTTATGTGAACCAATGCAAATTAAAGATGTGGAACAGAAATTAGGTTTCTAATTTCTTAGGAAGAAACTGAACACAACATGTTAAACAAGTTTAATTAAATCTATTATTATCCTCATTCCATTCTTTTGAAGTCATTATTTGTGTTAATATATCAGGCAATGAATAATATGCATTATGGGTGTTGACAAATATATAGCAAAATTAGGATCCAAAATACTGTGGCGCTAGCCAAGCTTTTCTTAAGGAACAGGAAATGTTTTTTGCATATACATGGGTTGACAAATGTGTATACAACTTAGGATCCAGCAAGGATAGTGATTTTTTTATTTTTATTTATGATGGAAATGGATTATTATCTAACATTATATGTGCACTAACCCAAAAAGTAGGAGCCGAGGCTATCTGGCTCCCAGGATTTGACAAGCTCCAATAAATTACTTTACGTTTTTTTTGGGGGGGGGGGGGGTTCTCTGTGATGAGAGCTGTATTGAAATCAATGTGTGGTTTGAATGCTAATCTAATCCAACTGTTGTATTGTTTAATGTATTAAAATGTTTAATTTTGGACCTTGTAGATGAGCCAACCAGCCCCAGCATTGACCATGAAATTGCAAACATTCCTGCTTCGGCTGTTATTTCTGCATCTGCTGCACAGCCTCCCACCATAACAACCGTTCCTCCTAGCCCCACATCTCCGGTCCCTCTGATACGTCGGCAGCTCTCTCATGAACACGGTAATTAAATACAAATAAAAGTTCTGCTTTATTCTGTGCACATGCAATTGTTCTCCAGCAGATTTATATTGTGTGGTTTGTTGTCTGCCAGATCTAAAAGCAAGTTTTAATGAAATGCCTTTTTTTCATTTTTATTTTATTTTTTTTATTCTAAAAAAAAAAAAGTTGGAAAATATATTCTCCAGTTTTTTTTTGTGCCTAAAAGTTATTCATTTTGACTCCAGTTTATATCTGTGGCATTTAGGGCACATTTATACATTCACACCAGATTTTTAATTGATTTCCAATTTGAAAAGTTTTACCTTAAAGGGCGAGCATTGAGACGTTTACACATTTCTGATATGTAGCCCTCTGAGCAAGGAATTCAAGATTAAAGGCAGATAATATTTTCTGCACAATTAATTTGGTACAATGAAATACTTTGGTGCCCCATTTAATTTCTTGTTCTGCTTACGCAATAACCTTTTTAGAATTTATAGTTTTATTGATTTGCAAAAGCTCATGTATTAATGCATTTTAAATTGACCATAAGATATAATTTATTGGTGAGTTAAAGTTCAAGCAACAAAATGTAAACTAGGTTGTTTTTTTTTTCATTAGGATGAATTTTATATAAATAGATTTGTTTTAGCCAATGTACTGTAGCTTAATGCTACAATAATTGATTTGCTTAAACTGTGGCTTTTAAGGTGACACTGATTTTCTAAAACATATTCTTGATAATGTAGTCTTCACTTGCATTCTTGGAGAAATGCTACTGTAGTCTTTAGGTAGTTCCAAGCTGGTAGACTTTGTGTAGCACTATCCCTTATCTGATAGAGATTCCTCTGTAGAGTATAATGTACCTCTTCATTAAAAAAAGACAGAATGTAAACGTATTGGGACGGATTCAGTCTTTTTTTCTTATCGAGACGTTTCCTTTGCAATTTTAATGTAGGTGTATGTAAAACCTAGCATCATCACTTTATTTGTTAAAAATGTAAGTTCCTGTTCCTGTAATGAGAACTCATTTGTAAGTGACTCACAATGTCGGAAATTGTACAGACAATGCTTTTTTAGTGCCCCCCCCCCCCCCCCCCCCTTTATTTCAACATAAGTTAAGATTAAGTATTTCAGTAAATTCTCACCTGTAAGTGTAATTATCTATATGGCCTTTTTGACAAACTGTGATGACTGGTTATTTTTATGTTTTCACATTCTTTTACAAACCCATTTCATTTGATACATAACCAAACCAGTACGACATGGTGTCCTTACACTACCGTGTTCTTATTTCAGAGTCTATCAGGCCCAGCGTTCTCGAGGTACAACCCAACTCCCGTTCCAAGTCCTGTGATGAGGGGCTTGATGACTACAAAGAAGAGGGGAAGCTGTAAGTGCCCCTAAAGCCATTACGGATTTGGTTTATTTAATCCCTATAAATCCACCCACTCACGGTCTTTCTGTTTGTGTTTCCTAGCAGAGCTCTGAAGCATGTTTCTAGCCTGAAAGGGATCAAGGTTGGTAAACGTTGATTTGAAATACCTTTTTAACAAGCGACTTCTAATGTTTCCTAGTAATTAACACGTTGACTAATTCTGTCACAATGTGATTGTTCACTTTATGTAGACACATTTTTTTCTGATTGAAATTACACGGTTTTCAAACCAACTAAAACTTAAAGAACCACTGTTTATGAAACCAGCATTCAATGTTAAATTTGTTTTAATATATTAAACTGTGAGCCTGTTGAACTTTGCCTCCACTCTGCATATGCAAATGACCCTTAGGGCTTATTCTCCATCAGGGTGATAGGGGCTCCAGAAGTGGACCCCTTGCTCACTGTGCCTTAGGGAGTTATCAGCTACACTCTACGGACGAGTCCCAACTAAAGCCGAAACACACGTCTAGGGTTTGCTGTTTCTCTTGTTCAGGGCAGAATTGCCTGGTATTTCTGGGCTGGGTCACTCTTTTGAGCGAAACAAGACTAATATACTACAAGATATTTCTCCCTGTGAAGGGCACTATTGCTCTCAGAGTGGGTTATCATGTCTATGCATTTACCCTACTAAGGTTAGTCTGTTCTCTGAGCACCTCTATTTCTGCTCCACCTTGATAAGATCATCAAGGGTAATCAGAAGTTTAGAGGAATTCCAATTTATATTTTTAAGAGCAAAGAGGCCAAACAATCATGCATAGACACAGCCTCCAACCAGCGGTCATTGTGCTGATATGTTTGTGCCTACAAATACAGCATTGGCACACAAAGCTGCCACCCATTGATATTAGAGTCAGCAGCTGAGTTGTATCTTTGAAATTAAGTTTTTTATATTACAAATTGCTTTTTGAAATCATTGAATATGAACTTTATTAATGATCAATGCATTATTAAAACCTCTACCACCAGTTATTAGAATTAAAAGGACCAGTGTAATGCCCTAATGTAATGTGCTAAGGTACGCAATCATTGAGGACATCCCACACATATTAAATGTTTTTTACAGTTCAATGTATTTAGTACATGGAATACCTCAATCACTTGCCATATTTGACAAGTGGGCTTGTTACCAGCAGCTTGCACAGTGGTCTGAGCCAATATATAGAGATGACTTCTGGATTCAGAGTGCAAAGTTTTATCACCATTGTCGTTGAAAGATTATAATCATTCTGGTGCATGTGAGGTATTAGGTTTTTACACCTCGCAATGCCAGGCAAGGTGAATGATTTTTATATTAATTTCACAGTGTATATAATTCATTCAGTAGCACTTAAGCACAAGGCATTATCCTAATCAATGCAAGATGTAGCTTTTATGAACCGCAGTTGAATATTTAAATAATCAGCTTGTACTTAAATACTGGCAAGTATGTTTTGGCAACCTGTTCTGTTGAAATTGCATATATAAACTAGTGAGATCATACAAAGTCGGACTATTTGAACGACATTATGGACTTGTCTGAATTTGCTGTTTCCTTCAGGCTCCAGGGAGTGTGCAGTCATCAGAAGACTCTGAATCCAGGAAAGATTCCTCCTCTGATGTATTCAGTGATTCAAACAAGGAAGGCTATTTGTATTTTCGGCAGCTAATTACTGAGAAAGGAAAGGTAGGCAAAGGAATCTATTTAAGGGTTGTTGTGTGGCACTAGAGTTGCTGTTGGTACATATATTTGTGTATGAGCAAGTTATTAAAAATAAAAAATGTACTTTGTGTCTATGAATAGTGCGAGGGACGAGCAGTGATATACAGTGCATCCCAAAATGAGAAGTCGGAGAGACAGAGCGTTAGGTTAAAATACCATTGTAGATTGAGAAAATGGCACTTTGTGAACATGCAGCCAACTAACAACATATGCAGCTATGTAAGCCATAAGTATAGAAGCATTTTTATCTGAATTTCAGCAGCTTTTGTTAGTGCATGGAAGCTGTCAGGGCCTTTAGAGCATGGCAAGCAATACTTGAACGTATACATGCAAGCTGCCTTCTAATGAGAATGTGGGGAGAAGAGTTTTAATTGCTACAAATTTACCTGAATACAAAAATTGTTAATAAATGCCCCTACCTTCTCCATCCATTCCATGATAGATCATAAATATTAGCAGAAAACCCACACTCAGATTTCTAGCTAGCAGGAAGTTTGTAAGACACAAACATGGAATCCTTGAGACGCAAGCAGTTTCTACTTAAATAAACATTTTACTTATTATACCCGCAGCTTCCACTGCGGCTAATGTTTTTAATTTGTTACATATTTCACAAACATGAAGTTTTCCTCCGTCTATAGTGATTCCTTAAGTCAAGAAAGTATACAGTATTAAGCAAATAGCATACTGATCAGACATAGTAGACAAACGCATTAAGAGAATTTAAAGTTTAGGCTTAATTACTGTACTCTACGTATATCCAACATATTCCTAATGTAGATAGAAGGGTCCGACTAGATGACAGTGGCTGCAACCAAAAAGTATTTCTCTATGTTAGTACTTTAATGGGTAATAGTATTTATAAACCTTGGAATGACACTAAATATTATCAGATCTAAATGGTGTACTCATCCAATAAAGAGATCCAAAGTATAGATATTTTTGCAGTGTATAATTCATGGCAGTTTAGAATACAAAAAACATTACATAGTACAAGAGAAAAATAACTGAATTAAAGGGGCATAAATCATTTATTCTTTCTCTCTAAAATGTATGTTTGTTCCCAAAACTACCAATTTGTGGTTCTCATTTATGTTATTTTTTTTGTCCTTTAGAGAGTTGGCGGGAGTATTCGGCCATGGAAACAGATGTATGTTGTCTTGCGTGGCCCGTCACTATATTTGCACAAAGATAAAAAAGACCAAACTGGGAACTCCTCATCTCAGTCTGATGATGAGCAGCCAATTGGTATTAGTGGCTGTTTAATAGATATATCATACAGTGAAACCAAGAGGAAGAATGTATTTCGTCTTACAACATCTGACCGAGAATACCTCTTTCAAGCAGAAGATAGAGATGAAATGCTGGCTTGGATTAGGTGTATTCAGGAGAACAGCAACATAAATGATGAGGTAGCTAAAAGGACCAAATAGTTGTCTGTCTGTGTTACATACATTAAATTAATATTTTGTTTGTTATTTTAATTAGATGGTCGTTTTGAGTCATGAATATAGAGAATCTATTTAAATGTTAATTATAAAACATTTAGTGTGATTTTTAAATATTCTAAAATGTTGTATATCTGGAGTTCCATCCCACTAAATAAAATTCCTTTTTATTTTTATTTGAGCAGCCAGGCCAAGCAAGTAGGGATCTTATCAGTCGGAGAATCAAAGAGTACAACACCATGATGAGGTAAGCAATGGGACAAAAAATAAACTTTTTTTTTTGGTTTAGCTTTTCCAGTTTGTTGTTTCTTAATACTATATTGTGCTTTCCAGCTCCTCCAGCAACAAAACAGAACCATCTCCCAAAACACCGCGCCCAAGTCTCAGTATACGGCAAACTTTCAGGGGCACGAAGACAGAAATGAGGATGCAAAGCCCCCACTCACCAAAGCAGGATTCTGAAAGAAAACTACTCGGCAAAGGTTTGTTCATAAAATTGCTAGTCACAAAAGTTGTTTCCATTTAGAATAACTAGTGTAATTTAGCACACGAAATGGGATGTAACCACATGCTGTGATTGTCAGGAGAGTGGCAAGGTGATGGGGAAAGTAGAGAGAGGCTATAACTGGGAGGTCAGGGAAGAAATATGACGTAGAAAGGGAGAATGTGAAATGGTAGAGAAATACATGAACAGAACGAGAAGAATACATTGGTAAGGCTGGCTATCTGTTATTACCCAAGCAGTAGCCAGCAGGCAGGATACACTTTTTATGTAAACAAAGGCTTAAAACTTTAGATTTTTTGTATTTGTTTTTTGATGTAGCTAAAAAACTAATCATTTTAATATACAATCTTGTGCTTTTTCACACCAGAGATTAGCCATTTTAACAGCGGTTGTCCTGATAATTATTTTGTATGCAGTCCCTGTTCATTCATACCAATATTCACATTTGTGGTTGTGTCCCTGAAATGTATTATTGTAGAGCTACAGTTCAACAAATTCAAAAAGTATGTCAGATATTAAAAGTAAAAATTTGTTTCATCCCAAGATGATACCAGTCCGCCGAAAGATAAAGGCACATGGCGGAAGAATATTCCAAACATTGTGAGGAAGACTTTTGGTGGGAAACCATCTTGTGCTGGGACCTTTGGTGTGCGGCTCGATGAATGTCCCCCAGCTCACACAAACAAAGTAAGTTAATGTTTTCTTCCCAATCCTGACCATATTTGAATATTGCACAATGAGCTAATAAAGACATGTTGGAGAACTCTAGTACATTTTTAAGCTATGTTTCTCAGAGAACTATTACTGCTCCTGTGTGTTATGTTCCATGATGTTAAACTGAATATTGACCCCTTTCTTTTTTTTTTTTTTGTTCTAGTATATTCCTCTGATAGTTGATATCTGTTGCAAATTAGTTGAAGAAAGAGGACTGGAGTACACCGGTATATACAGAGTCCCAGGAAATAATGCAGCAATATCCAGCATGCAGGAGGAAATCAACAAAGGATTCATGGATTTTGATATCCAAGATGATGTACGTTTTTATAAAAACACTTTGTTTCTGTCTGTTATAAAACTTTTTCAGTGTTGTGGATTTGCATTTATTTTTCCCCCCTTCATGTAGAAATGGCGGGACTTGAATGTGATAAGCAGCCTGCTGAAATCCTTCTTCCGGAAACTCCCAGAGCCTTTATTTACAAATGGTAAGTGATGATGAACCTTTTCTGGCATCTATAGCATCCATTTACATGCCTGTTATGGTAGGGGTAATCATCATCCGGGGGTGACCAAAAGAGTCCTGGATTTCAGAATTTCTTAGCTGTACACTTGTATGTCAGTTTGTGCCTGGGACATTCTGGTGCCGCCTCTATGCACAGCAAAGAAATATGGAAATTCAAGACCATGTTTGCTGGTCCAGCACCAGTGCAACCTCTCCCTGATTTTAACGTGGGTTATTTTTCAATTTTATTAGTGTAGACTTGGTTTTCACCTTATACACTTAGTGATTTAATGCTGTTAATCTATTGTGAATTAAATCTCTTGGGAGTCAAATGAGTATGAAAAGAGGTGTGTGTATATAAGTGCAAACATCCAGACAGCGATCCCATATGTTTCTGTGTGTATCTATTATCAGTCTGTCAAATGCCCATCTCCCCAACATAAATTGTTGATATATGATGATCAATGCCATTATTTCAGTGCACCATTAAAATGTTTTCTATTTGTAAATAGTTTCTTTTGCTGTAATTTCTTTAAGTGTAGCTTTTTTATTTTATTAATAGTACTGTACTTTATTACATAACTCTGAAGCTAACAGACTGGCAGCTTGTCTGCTTCAAGCAGTGCACTTTTGAAAATAAAGTTAGACCTAATCAAAGTAATTTTAGTTTAAAATGCACTATTACATTTAAATTATTCAAAATCTTATCAAAATTATTAAAAGTTTACCCTTTAAGGTGTTTTTATTGTATAATTTTATTGTATATATTTTATCAGATAAGTACAACGACTTTATAGAAGCAAACAGAAAAGAAGACCCAGTAGAAAGACTGAAGACGCTAAAAACATTGGTAAAGTAACTTGTACACATCTCCCTTCTATATTAGATTTTAAAATATGTATATGCAACATTTGTTCTGAGATGTAGTATAGGTTCTAGTTTTTATACCCAATTGTTGTTTATGAGCATCTTTAGGCAGTGAACACATTCATATAGTTTCTGTGCAATGAATACAAGAACTTAGGAGATTAATAAGAAACTAGCGACTTGCTCGTCAAAAATGACGGGGCAATAAAATTGTAAGGCAGGCAATGCGGTTTGCCCCTAGACATAAATTTTTTTGGTGGTGTGAGATCCTTCGGCGCTCATTGCGAGCCTCGCACTTAGCGCCTTTGGTGCTCATCGCATTGCTCGCAATGAGCACCTTTGGCACTCATTGCGAGGCTGTTGGTTGTTTTTTTTTTCTAAGGGGCGTTTTTTGCTGTTATTTGGTTGACGCTGATCTGCTTTTTGCGCTTATTCAAGGCTTTGTGTGCTATGAGCAGCGCGCTCGTTGTGAGGCACGCAGTGAATGGCTTTTGTGTTTATTGCGATAGTGTATTTTTGGTGTGTGTTTTGTATGCTAATTAAATCATTACTAAATGAATATACTTAACCTATTTTGAAGTAATATGTGCAGGAAGCATTGTCAAAGTCCGTAAATTTTGTGATATAAGACCCGCGCTTCATATTTTTTTGGTTAAGTCCGTATTTAGTGTTTGCGTGTTAGATCTATTTTGTTAAGTGCCGTTTGTGTTTGTAACGGCTTGTGAGGCTCCGTAGAGCCTCCACCTCCGCAAATGCAGGGGGGTCCGCATTTGCAGACCTAACTGCGTCCCTTGCTTCGTGTGACGACGATTCGTAGTTCGACAACTATTATATGTGATCATAATTTAAAATGAGATGTATGTTCAGTAATCCTACCTTTTTCATATTTTCAAATAGCTAATTATTATAATTGTAATCCTACATACTGAATTTTCTTACAGATCAAATGGGCATTGATTATAATTGTAAAACTGTCAAAATCTAAATGTTTTATTTCATATGTTAAAATGTATTTTGTTAAATGTTTTAAGTATTTTCCTTTCTGTCTTAACTATGTAGTATATATTACCTACTGTTGCAATAAATGTAAACAGTCCTCTGAGCATGTGCCTCCCTTACTAACTGTATGTTGTGTCATAAATGAAATTAATAAATTCTTTATTATGATTTTAATTTCAGATAATTAATTTGCCAGGTCATCATTATGAAACTCTGAAGTTCTTGTCTGCACATTTGAAAACTGTAGCAGAAAATTCTGAAAAGAATAAGGTAAACTAACTGGTTCTGTGCTTACTGTAATTATTATTATTATTATTATTTTTTATTATTATTATTATGGCCTAATATCTGTGACTTCAAACTGAAGTGTAGCTTAGTGCATAGTGTAGCTCTTGCTAGCTCTGCAAGAACCTTACTAGTCCAGGTTCTATGCATCCAATTTATTTCCGACAAGCTGATGTTATCCAACAAAGTGTCAATAAGAATACAAATGAGAATTCAGATCAGTTACAGTCTGCTATGTTTCCTAGACTGTGGGGCAGTAAGAGAAATTGTACAACTATTACACACATTTGAGGTCTGTTTTGGGTTTTTTTCATTCCCAACAGCACATAATATCCAGAGTGCGTTGGCAACGGGTGTTCTAGGGGTTCCCCCTCCCAGTCAATTCTGTTGTGGGAGAGCACTGTCCTTCTTGGACAATACAGAATCCATATTCTCGCTCTCTTGCACTCCAAAAACACACCTCCCTCATTCTCTATACCTCTTATTACCAATTAATCCACCTTTACCACCCTTCCACTGTGATTTTTACCATTTTTATTACACGTAAAACAAAAAACTTAAAGCCATTGTGCAGCCATTTTAAGACTCCATGGCCTATATATGTTCTTTTAAGTGAAATATTTTTTCTGCAACTGATCTAGAGCCATGGTTTGGGTGTTTTAACCTTTCCTAGTATATCTATATAAACATATAGTTTTTTATGGCATCTTTTATTGTCTCTTGATTATGGACTTTGATATACACATAAATAGCTGAATATTATTGGTATTCCTTACAAACTCAAATAGACGTTGTTTGTTTCAGTATTCTGTGTACCGGATCCCTTTTAATGTGACATCTGCTTTTCTATACATTGTATATCGTAGATGGAACCAAGGAACTTGGCAATTGTCTTTGGCCCAACACTGGTCAGGACGTCAGAAGACAACATGACCCACATGGTCACACACATGCCTGACCAGTACAAAATAGTGGAAACACTTATCCAACATGTAAGTCTGTGCGCATTTATGATACTGTCCATATTTTCTGTTTACCTTTTTTTTTCTCTCACCATTATTGTCTTTTTATTTTTTAGCATGATTGGTTTTTCAGTGACGAAAGTGCAGACGAACCAATTGTAAGTATTGTTCCCAGTTTTAGAGATTTGGAAGTATGATAATATTTGCTTTAAAAGGTACTTGGGGGAAAAAAACAGTTTAAAGATATAACCCTGCAGCCTAATTCCATACTTGGAATTGCAGGTGCCAATAGTTTTACTATTGGTGAATATGTGCCAATAATTAGCCCTGTTTGCTAAAAGACTAGCAAATGTCTCCAGTATTATTGGAACTTGACAAATCCCCCTTTGTTTAATCTGTTTTTTTTTTTTTCTTCAAACAAAGATAAGACTGCGAAAAACCACACCGGTTTCTATTACTTCCCTAGTCAACTGGAGCCATTTGGTAGGCCTTTGTTAACAAAGTACTGCATATGAATAGATTGCAAACTGGCATGGCGAATAAAGCAGTCTTGTTAGGCTCATTGCTATGTAAGCATCTATTTGTGTAACGATGTTGAAGAGATCTTTGTTTATTAACTATAGACAACTGTACAGGAGGAAAGCACAGTAGAGTCTCAGCCAGTGCCAAACATAGATCATTTACTCCCCAACATTGGAAGGACTGGAGTATCCCCCGGAGACGTATCAGGTAACTCTCGCCTGCACAGACAGCGCTACCCTGCAGGCTAAGCTAACGCTTTCCGTGTGTTTTCTTCTTCTAACAAACTATTGTATGTTTTTATGAAATGTTCCGTACTCTTATGAATTAAATGTTTTTTCCACTAAAATGTCCTATACGTTTATACAGTTGCTGTCCCAGTAGATTGTGACGTACATGTTTACTAAGTGCATGCTAAATTATTGTCTGGGAATGCTTATGGTGATCATTGGGACTTCTTTGGTAATGATGCTCCAATATGCAGATTTGTAGATTTCGATCAGCGCTATGTTATTCTTCTTATATTATTAATATAAAATTCTTCATATAGGGGTAATATGTTTAACTTTTATACCAATGCAGATATATTGATAGTGACCGGTTTAAAGCAGTATTGCAATTTTAGTATAAGTGGACAAAGTGGTGGCACCAGCACATATGTTCTGGAGAACAAAATATACAGCATGTAGTCATTTCACAATGTGATTAAGCTAAATGGTTTTTATCCTGAACATGGACTAACAGATTCCTTCTATTAGAAATAAAAAGTAAATATTCTAAGTATTACCCATGTATTTAGATAGGTGAGAAAGCAAGAGAGGCAGCGCATCTCCTACAGCTTCAGTATCTTCTCAGATTCTCCCATCTGCACCCAAGGGAGGTCCTAGGCAATGCTCAGCACTCGCCAGTTGTACCGTAGATTAAATAAGAGAAAAACATGTTAACCACTCTTTTGTTTGTTTAAAAATAAAAAGGCATCAAATATTTGGTTTATATTAATATATTTTGCTAGCTTTCTATAGATTGCATTCAGTAATAGGAAACCTGTAACTCCTTACAGTAATAAGGCACACTTAACACTATTAGATCATTTTCAGCTAAGTGCTGGCAAGAGCCAGGAATTCAAGTATGTCCTGAGCTGGATCTTTTTTTCCCAAGCGACCTATTCAATCTATGATTTTACTCTTGAAAGAACTAGCTAAATATATTAATAATAAATATGGAACTATATAAGCCTACACTCTTTTTTTTTTTTTTTTTTTTTTTCAAAGCAAACAGACAGCAATCTTCTATTTGTGTTTATACTTCTTTCTATATAACCTATACATAAGTGCGTTGCACTATCAATGTACAGAATCAGATCCAAAGTACACAGGGAAGGTCTCAAATAGGACTTATACCTATAGTTTTATATTGTCTTTTCTTAATTGAAAACACTGTGGACATAAACAAGAAATTGGTCATGTTCAGATCCCAGGAAGTAACTAGGTTGAGGAGATCAATTCTTCCCTGCGGCCTGGACATGCCCTATCTTTTTTTTTTTTTTTAATATTGCTCTGTTCCAAAGACTAGATATGTAGAGATGAGGTAGGTAGTTTGCAATTATTTCCAGATTACCAGGAGATATGTGTGTTTAGTCCCAGTATTAGACTGACTGGTAACAATTGCACACATCAATGTGGAAAAATGCCATTTTTTGAATAGCATCCAATTGATAAAATACTTGTAACCTTTTTATTATTGCGTATATGGGATCTCCACGGTGTCGACAAATACATTGGAAGAATTATTATCCATTTTTGCAACACTGCTTTGAAACTCTCTTTAGTAAAATGTGTCCGCCAGAACTTATTTTGTGTGTACTAAAGTTACTTTTCCTCTTGTTTTCCTACTTGCCACCTTTCCTTGGCTAAGTACTAGTATCACAGGCTATTTTAGCTAATATTCCCTACCTGCTGTTGCATTAACCTAGCATGTTATGCGCCACAACGTTATTCCTTTATCTCTAGATCTTGTTTTTAGTTCAAAGGGTTTTTTCTGCTTTTACTGAAACAAGACATTTCATGCTGATGTTGAAACAGGCGAGATGGGAGGTCTCTATCATACAGTGATGTCACTAGTGGACTCTATGGTGACAATGATGGACAGCTGGAACTGTAGGAAGAAGGAGGACTGCTGTCCCCATTGTAGCTGCCTTGTCTGCAGAAATCCCCGTTTTTTGTAAATGGACATTTAAAAAAAAAAAAAAGAATAAAAAATATGCACTGTAAATTTTCTGTTCAGCGTATTATAAACGGATCAATGCTACTTTCTTAAAGTCTTTCTGCCATTTCTTGTTATTTCTGAAGCAGACCCTGAGGAGAGATAGCATGGTATGGTCTACTAGTTTTTATAGTCATAAGCATTAGCCATGTGTCTATAAGGGGTGTGGCATGGGGCTTAGCTCTTGAGTTAAAATGACAAATACAAAGTTCTTCCAAATTCTAATTGGCCATTCAGAGCCTTTAGCTGGCCCCCTTCTGCCCTCTTTATATCTGTCTAGTCTCAGTTTTCTTTCCCTACAGTAAAGTTTTTGGTGTTCATTTTTCATTTCATATTAGCAGTAGTGCAGACTTAAAGGGCTACAGTAGTAGTTGTACAGTAGGGTTTCCGCTGTTTAACAACTGATTGGCAATGAAATCTATGTTAAAAGGAAACCTCAGTCTTGTTTTTTAAACTTTTTTGCGGTCTCGAGCAGATCTGCTTTTCTGGCCCCCTTCTTAGTGTCTGGAGCAGTAATCCGTAGACAGACCTAGGTCTGAATTAGGAACGTCTTGTTTACTTTTACATGAAGTGTTAATCTATTTTCTTTGATTCTGCAACACTTAAACCTCCATCCTGCTTCCCGGAGTATGTTTATAACAAATCTGGGTTTGGACTTTGACTTTTATTTTAAGTCCATTTGGTCCTATCCCAGATCTTGAGAGTGCAGGGGGAGGAGGATATCCTCCCAGGAGGCTGTCCTTTTTCTTACTGATTTATAAGGAAAAACTATTACGGCAGCCTCCTGTGCAGATCTGCTGCTAACATTGGTGGGCACCTAATGGGTGGTAAGAAGCAGATACATTTGTAGTTTAGCTTTGCAGCCTCCAGTATAAGTTTTAAGATCCACCATTCAATTCATTGATTTTACAGATTTTATTGTTGATCCATCATGAAATATACAGCTGAAACATTACTGTATGACAACTACTGTTTTTGTTTCTTTTTTAAACCGCTGATTATTTGTAATCTCTAAACATCTTACTAGTTTAGAGATGTTCTGCCAGTATATTAGTACATATTGGCAATCATTCCTCTATATTGGCTCTGCAAATTAAAACCAAATTTGAAAGCTCACTGACTAATTTTATTAGGACCCACATATAGTATAGATTATACTGAATGTTTAGTGTGTTTTTGTGTTTTAAATTTTAGGTTAAGGCTATTTATTTACGCCAGGTTCCCAAAATAAAGATCAGTGCGCGTGAACAGATCTATAAACATCAGTGTTTCTGTCTTTATTTTAAAGAACAGGGTTCCTTTGCCATTCCTCTCATTGAGCTGGTTCTGCCTACAACTCACAGCATCCTTTCATGGCGGTGGCTTTCTGTGGTGCAGCTTGCATCTTTGTGAGCTATGACTATCCCTTTGTTTTATTTTGCTTTTCTACATTTTGTTCTGTGCTTGTCCTTTCATGAAGCCTAGCATTATTTGTTACCATTGCGTTATCTCTTTGTACAAAACTGACAATTTCTTTTTTTTTTTTTTACTCTCCCCAGATTCCGCTACTAGTGACTCCGCAAAATCTAAGGTATGTTATATGGAACCGTCACGTTTATTTTCATAAGAGATATGAGAGTTTAAATGTCCGTGAAATCCTGTTTTCACCCAATATCTGTAGTAAAATTTGCAGTTTTGTTACACTGCAGTGAAATGTGTAGTGTAGTTATCAGTTGAGGGTTAGGTGAAGGACGATGTAAATAGGTAGAAGTCCAGAGCCTTTGCGTGAAAACTTAATAGGTTGGAAATTGACACCACACTCCTCCTCACTGGCCCAGAAGGAGAATGTTGCATCAAAGGATGCAACTGTAGCTTCTCCTCTCACACACAACTTACACCAGTATGTCATGGATGCCTCCAGAGGCATCAGTTTTTTTTTCTTCCTAATTAAAAACTCTCTATATGAAAGATAATAAAGGCTGTTGTGAAGATCTGATTATTTTATATAAGTTGGATATTTTGCAAGTTGGCTACAAGATAAACCCAACAAGATGATTAGGACATTTGTATAGATCATTGATCATAAATCATTGCACATTTGTAAAGGTTACTGATCTGTTCTCAACTGAATGTAGTTTTTAAGTTGATTATATTAGTAATATAATATTTAAATAGAAAGTTCAGAAGTCACAAGGGCAACCTGCTATTGGGTCTTAAAGTACCACTATATTCCCATAGTTTCAGTAAGCTATTTTTAAAGTAGTGCAGTTAATAATGGCTAAAATGGTTTTAGAAAATATAAAAGCATTTAATTTATTAGCTTTTATAATTAATTACTGTGTAGTGGGAGCCTCCATTTTTTTGATCGTTTTCTTCTGTGTTTTATTTACAAGTGGCAAGAGGTCTTGATAGCAGCAGCTTCAACTGAAATGAGAATAGAACAAGTACCAATACTTTCAATAGGAAACCGAATAGGTCTACACAGGGTCTTCTTTTTTGGAAATGCCCTCAGTTAAGCAGCTAAATTAAAGCAGTGGCTATCACCAATGAAGAATACTTGCATATCATTAAAAAAGCAATCCTGTGTTTGTTTTTAGCTATAGTTAATTGATTTATATTCTATATATATATAGTCAATATATTCTCACTCATCCAAAACCAGTGATGAGAAATAACTTTAACTCTCTATCTGTCAACCCAACAGGTCTTAAAAAACAGGGAATGATTAGATACAGGAAGAATAACCAATTCAGGATTCAGAAGTGAAGGAGTATGTTTTTTTTTTTTTTCTGACTCCATGTTTTACCAGGCCCTATCTAGTTAGTTATGCTGGTAACCACTTGAAAATATTGCTTCTGTCAAGAGAAAATTTGGAATGGCTAAAGGTGGCGTTTTTAACTCTGATCTGTTTCTGTATTCTCATAGGGTTCTTGGGGATCAGGAAAAGATCAATACAGTAGAGATCTCCTTGTGTCCTCGATCTTCGCTGCAGCAAGTCGCAAAAGAAAGAAACCAAAAGATAAACCCCAGCCAAGCAGTTCAGAAGATGAACTTGATAACGTATTTTACAAAAAGGAGCAATTGCACATGGCGGTTATAAAATCGGACAATAGTAAAGGTGAACCTGAAAGGGATGGCGACATACATAGAAAACCCAAAGGATTTGCAACGAAAGAGAATGAAAACCACAGCAAAAACGAAACCAATGTCACTAAGGAGGATAACCTGAGGAAAGAGAGTACGCCCTCTGATGACGTCACTCCTACCTGTCCCCTAAAACATACAAAATCTCCAAATTTGAGTTATAAGCTAAATTTGCCATCAGATGACAAAAAAATGTTCACTTCTCAAACAGCTTTTCAAGTGGAAGAGAGCATGTCTGATTCGGGCACTATGCTCAGTATTTCATCACAGGCCTCTTTGAGTAGGTCAAAACCTAAACTGATTAGTCCTGAAATGAAGGGCAGTGATTTTTTGTCAGCAGATGTAAGCTCTATAACATCAGATTATTCTACAACATCATCGACCATATACATGACTGGATTGGACCCACATATGATCAGCCCTGAGGTACAGTCCGTGGCAGAAAGCAAAGGGGACGAAGCAGATGATGAGAGGAGTGAATTAGTCAGTGAAGGACGACCTATGGAAACAGACAGCGAAAGCGATTTCCCTATTTTTGCTTCAAGTGCTACTTTTGATAGGCAACACCGAGGCAAAGTAGAAGAAACCTCAAAGAGCAGTCGAAGAAACTCAGAAGGAAGTGCCAGCTGCACTGATGGAAGTTCAACCCCAAGGATGGATAGCCGGCGTTTTAGTTCTCATAAACTCATTGAATGTGACACTTTATCAAGGAAAAAGTCCACACGTCAGAAGACAGACAGTGAGTGTTCTGGTGATGGCAAGAGCGAAGAAACGCCTGCAACTTCAAATGTGGTGGACGTGATAAAGCAAGGAAGGTCATCTGGCAACTTGGAGGTGCCAGCAAAAAGTGAATCTGAAAAACAGGAACTTGCGTGGAGACTAAAAATTACAGAAAGACTGAAATTGCGTTTGAAAGCTTCAGCAGATGACATGTTTGGAGTAGGAAGTCAAAAAGCACAGGCAGCCGAAAACAGGAAGAAAAAAAATATTAGGCGAAGGCACACACTAGGGGGACAAAGAGACTTTGCTCAAATTAGCATATTAAATGCTTGGAAAGTCCATGAATTAGGGAGTGGGGAAAAAGAAACTGAACTTTCTGCCGTGGATCGATTGAAGCCAAAGTGTCCGTCACAGGACCTCTCTATTTCAGACTGGCTCGCACGGGAGCGTTTACGCACTAGCACATCTGAACTCAATGTGGGGGATTCTGTAGAACAGATTTTAGAGAACACTAACTTAGTGGATTCAGCAACGCCAAATCCACCAACATCCACTTCATCAATTTCTAGTGAAATAACATCCCAGTTACCGGCACCTCAGTCGGTCGATCAATTAAATGGTGGCGAGAGCTACCAGAGCAAGAACAAAACCAACTTTAGTCCGGCTGTGGACGCCCACCCTCATAAACTGTCTGGTACTCAAGTAGTCCGATCTCGATTCTACCAGTACCTCTAAATCTTCAATCACAGCAGTGACTTAATAGCATATAGTTAATTTTTCATGTATATTGTCCTGTGCCTATTTTTTTTTTTTTTTTTGTTTGTGCAGCCTTAATTTGGGCTGAATTCATTCATAGGCACTGTGGAAAGTCTTCACAGAGCTTAGCTGCAGCCAGAAGAACAGAGTTAACTTTAGATGGGAGTACTTACAAATCTGAACAAATCCTTTGCTTAGATATTCTACATTGTGCATACATAGTTTTGTTACTGAGGTTTGCTATGACATTAGATGACAATTTAAAAAAGGAAAAAAAAAAAAGTCATTTTTGATTTAGTCACTAAGAAAAGTGCCTCATCATTAATTCATCTAATTCGTTAGGGTGCCATATCATTACACTATAATTGGAGAAATTTACTGTGAACAAATATTGCATTTTACCAGTGACCAGTTTTCATTAAATTTTACAGATTTTAACAGGTGGATTCAGAGCTTCCATTCTTTAGTCATTCCAGTTGAATCTCCAAGTTTTATACACAAACTTTTAATACAGTTTTTGAGTTTTATGTGACTTGAATTTTTAATCTTTCTGTAAGATACAGTAAGTACTGTATATATTACATGTGTATCTTTTCTTCAGATACCAGATTTGATATAAATGTTGTAACATAGGCATGTAGATAGTGAATCCTGGATGGAACTGGTTTCTTTTATTGAAAAGAGTATAATTCTGCATGGATACCTAATACAACCTTGTATCATGCCTGTGTGCATACCCACTTAAACACTGGAAATAAAATTTGTTTTGGTGATATATATATAAATATTTTTTTTTACGTTCCTTCCGATTATAAAGTGTTTATTCCATTTGTATTTTAACAATTCATTAAACGTTTTATTCATGTAGTATTGACCTGCCAAATATTGACTTGCATAAGAGCACAAATTAAAATATTTAATGCATTTTTATCTAACTGAGCAGTGAGTGCCCTTTACAGAAATATGGAATTGGCTTCTTTAGAAAGGTTCAAATTTCTTGAGATAAAATAAACAACTATTTTTTTCTTTTTATTGAATTCCTTGACTTTCCATTCTTTAAATTAAGGAATGCTGTTATAAGAATACTATTGCCATTTACTGCAACTTGGTATGGTTAACACTGCATTACTTTTCACATGTTCTTGGGTGAGGGTATTTCATAGTCCAATAGAAAGGATATTTTATGTTCCCATCTTCTGTAATAGCGTCATTATTGGAACTCTGCCTTGGCCTTCTAAAAAAAATACATGCCATCAAAGTCCCTAGATTTGCTCTAATCCATCATATAGAGGGTTGAATGGTGCATAGCTAAGTGATTTAGTGTCTGAAATTGCAGCTGACTTTAAAGTAGTTCCAAGCAGTGCTTTGGGATGGAGTGTGTTGGAATGTCAACCTGAACTCCTATATATATCCGTGGTACACCGTGTTGGTGCTGAGCACAACCCTACATTTCTGTCTCGGGTAGTGAAAGGCTGAAATAAAACACTCTCTGTGGAACTCCAGAACGGATTGGTCACTCCCAAGGGGAGAAAAAGATGTTTTGCCAATTAGGTTTTCTGCAAAGCTAGCTCAGAGGTTAGAGCATCTGACTGCAGTGAATCCGATCCTGTTTCATAACCGTGTGTTCTCACTCATCTTTAAGAGCAAACAGGTATAAAGGTTATACAGCAACTCTAAGCATGTGTAGCAGGGCAAGGACTGGGCTCTGCCGTACACTGCAAACTCCATCACTTGCAAAGCTGACTATTGGACTCTGCAATAGCTTCTTCTGTGATTGTCTCAATAAAGTTTCAGGATTGTATGTACAAATGTATTGTTTGCAAAGATAATTATGACAGGGGCTTAGTCACACAGTGTCATGGTGGTCTTCCAGTGCTTTGCAAGCAACAGCCAAGAAATGCACTTTCCTATATGATTTTTACACCTGTGCTGCCATTTTTTTCACTGTATCCACTCACACCTGCCCTCTTTCTCTGCCATACAAATATTATATGATGTAGAATGCACTTTATCAATGGATATAGAAACTGATTAGTAAATAGAATGCACTGTGTTGAATGACATTTATGTTGCGGAGGAGTCAAATTAATAATTGGGAGCCCTTGTGAGACTCCAAGTATGAACCTAATTTTATAATGAAGCTTCTTCATTTTTATTTTTTTATATGCTTACATAACAGTGCTCTTTTTGAACCCTCTTCTAGCTACTCTTTACATATGTTTGTAGTTCATGTCTTATTAGTCAAAGTATGTGGAAACCAGATGCAATTGATAAGATTTTTTAATAGGGTAAAGTGTGAATGTGGTCTGATTGTGTGTATCCTTGTAGTACAGCATTGCACAATACTCCGAAAAGAACTATGGAGCCTCTTTTATAAATAATTTTCTTGGGTGTTACCAACTGTGATATCCGTGTTGAAACATGATGTAAGTGACCTAGCTGATTTAGTACTTGGGTATTGGGGTACATACATTTTTCTGTCGGACGTCTCATTTGTTATACATTTCTGTGGTCTCTTTCTATGTTGATGCTATTATGAAACAAAAGAAAACACAAACTGGAATAATTTAATATAAAAAATGCTACAGAACAAGATAACCTTGCATGGGAGAAACTTCTTTGGTGGAGGTTCCCAAACTGGTTCGCAGACTCAATTTAGGTGATGTGCAAAACAATTATGATTACACAAAATGTATGGGAAAAATGCATAAAATATATGTATGTACAAGTGCACGATAAGTATACAGTTGTGCTCAAAAGTTTGCATACCCATGGCGAATTGGTAATATACAGTGGATATAAAAAGTCTACACACCCCTCTTAAAATGTCAGGTTTGTGTGCTGTAAAAAAATCATTTCAGAACTTTTTCCACCTTTAATGTGACCTATAAACTGTACAACTCAATTGAAAAACAAACTGAAATCTTTTAGGTAGAGGGAAGAAAAATATGCAACCATATTATTTATTTTTTATAAGTATGCACACCCTTAAACTAATACTTTGTTGAAGCACCTTTTGATTTTATTACAGCACTCTTTTTGGGTATGAGTCTATCAGCATGGCACATTTTGACTTGGCAAAATTTGCCCACTCTTCTTTGCAAAAACACTCTAAATCTGTCAGATTACGAGGGCATCTCCTGTGCACAGCCCTCTTCAGATCACCCTACAGATTTTCAATTGGATACATATTTTCAATCGGATTCAGGTCGGGGCTCTGGCTGGGCCATTCCAAAACTTTAATCTTCTTCTGGTGAAGCCATTCCTTTGTTGATTTGGATGTATGCTTTGGGTCGTTGTCATGTTCAGCTTTCTAGCAGAAGCCTGAAGGTTTTGTGCCAATATTGACTGGTATTTGGAACTGTTCATAATTCCCTCTATCTTAACGAAGGCCCCAGTTCCAGCTGAAGAAAAACAGCCCCAAAGCATGATGATGCTGCCACCACCATGCTTCACTGTGGGTATGGTGTTCGTTTGGTGATGTGCAGTGTTGTTTTTGCTCCAAACATATCTTTTGGAATTATGGCCAAAAAGTTCAACCTTGGTTTCATCAGACCATAACACCTTTTCCCACATGCTTTTGGGAGACTTCAGATGTGTTTTTGCAAAATGTAGCCTGGCTTGGATGTTTTTCTTCGTAAGAAAAGGCTTTCGTCTTGCCACTCTACCCCATAGCCCAGACATATGAAGAATACGGGAGATTGTTGTCACATGTACCACACAGCCAGTACTTGCCAGATATTCCTGCAGCTCCTTTAATGTTGCTGTAGGCTTCTTGGTAGCCTCCCAGACCAGTTTTCTTCTCGTCTTTTCATCAATTTTGGAGGGAGCTCCAGTAATGTCACTGTTGTGCTATATTTTCTCCACTTGATGATGACGGTCTTCACTGTGTTCCATGGTATATCTAATGCCTTGGAAATTCTTTTGTACCCTTCTCCTGACTGATACCTTTTAACAATGAGATCCCTCTGATGCTTTGGAAGCTCTCTGTGGACCATGGCTTTTGCTGTGGAATGTGACTAAGAAAATTTCAGGAAAGACCAACTAGAGCAACTGAACTTTATTTGGGGTTAATCAGAGGCACTTTAAATGATGGCAGGTGTATGCCAACTCCTATTTAACACAATTTGGAATGTGATTATTTAACACCGCTACTTCCCCAGTTATAAGATGGTGTGCAGACTTATGCTACCACATTATTTTTATTCACTCCACCTAAAAGAATTTAGTTTGTTTTCCAATTGAGTTGTACAGTTTATAGGTCACATTAAAGGTGGAAAAAGTTCTGAAATGATTTATCTTTGTCATTTTTTTACAGCACAGAAACCTGACATTTTAACAGGGGTGTGTAGACTTTTTATATCCACTGTATGTACCATTTTTAAAGAGAACATGAGTGAGCAGACAAAGCACATTTCTTTTATTTCTTATGGGATTCATATTCAAATGTAGGTTATAACAATGGCACAATCGTAAAACAAAACATGGCAACACAAAAATGTATTAAATTAAATGACCTTATTGAAAAGTTTGCATACCCTTAGTTCCCAATACACTGTATTGCCCCCTTTAGCATCAATGGCAGCGTGCAGTCTTTGGTAATAGTTGTCTGAGGCCCCTTATTCTTGCAGGCAGTATAGCTGCCCATTCGTCTTGCATGAACCGCACGTTTAGGATCTCCCCAGAGTGGCTCTATGATATTAAGGTCAGGAGACTGTGATGAACACTCCAGAACCTTCACCTTTTTTTCTGCTGTGGAGGATCAACTTGGTCTTGTGCTTAGGGGCATTGTCATGTGCTGGAAAGTCCAAGAGCGTCCCATGTGCAGCCTTCATGCAGAAGAATGCAAATTGTCTGCCAGTATTTTCTGATAACATGCTCCATTCATCTAGAGCTCTCCCCCTGCCCCCCCCCCCCCCCCCCCCAAATATCGGAGAGCCATCACATTATAGGCCTTGTAGACCCCTCTCCAAACATTGCGCTTATGGTTGTGACCATAAAGCTCTATTTTGGTCTCGTCACTCCAAATTACTGTGTGCCACAAGCTGTGAGGCATGTCAAGATGTTGTCGGGCATATTGTAACCAAGCTTTTTTGTGGCATTGTCACAGTAAAGTCTTTCTGGCAACTTGACCATGCAGCTCATTTTTGTTCAGTTATCGTCATACTGTGCTCCTTGAAACAACCTCAGGAGAAATACAGGCTTCTCTGATGTGGTTATCTGTGTGTTTTTCTTTGTATTCCAAACAATTCTCCTGGCAGTTGTGGCTGAAATCTTTCTTGGTCTACCTGACTTTGGCTTGGTATTAAGGGATCCCAGAATTTTCCACTTAAGTGTTTAAACCGTACTGACTGGCATTTGCAAGGCTTTAAATATCTCTTTATATCCTTTTCTATCTTTAGGAAGTTCCATTACCTTGTAATGCAGGTATTTTGATAGTTCTTTTCTGCTGCTCATGGCTCCATATCTAGCCTGCTCAGTGCATCCATGTGAGAGCTAACAATCTCATAGACTTTCATTGCCATTTGACCCTGTAACAAGGCCAAACATTCAAGGGTATGTAAACTTTTGATCAGGGCCATTTGGGTGGTTTCTGTTTTCATGATTTAAAAAGAAGCCAATCTACTATGTGATGATAAATAGCTTCATATAATCACTATCCTTCAATAAAAATAAAAAAAATGTTTGCATGATCAGTCGTATTTTCAAAATAAATGCCAAAATTTCACATTTTCTGCCAGGGTATGCAAATTTTTGAGCACAACTGTATATTCTAATAAGTAGTCCATTTATGTCACTGGTTCCAAACCTGTTCCCATAGTAATGGTTATTATAGATTTTACCTAGTAAAATGCTTGAAACCTGTATTTTAAAATGCTAGAAGTGGTCTGGTGACAAATAGTCATGATCATGAAAGGTATTTTTCCCAATGTAATTGTAAATGCTCAGATAACAAATTACTTACATGCTATAAAATTAAACTAGCAGCCACATTAGCAGAATCTTCTCTTGACCATACACTATTTTCTAGTCTTAACAGACAATTTTTTTTTATTGACCAGACTGTCTCTCTCTGTCTCTATGTACACTCCATGTTCACTGTAGACCACTGTATGCTCGAGTAGAACTCTAGTTTGGTTTGTGGACTCAATAGTTCTAGGTCTGCATTTATAATTCCTTGGCTAGGAAATGTTCCTTTTTGTTTCAATATAGCTGCTTAATAAATACTGTGTATCTGACCACCACCATTATTTAACTGTTGTAGCCCAATAGGCGACCTTTAGTTTCTTAAAACTCCAAGGATTTTAAACTTAAAGAAGCTAGGTAATGCCTTTTGTTCTCTTTACGCAGAATCTGTAAAACCATTTAGCCAAATACATCAACCAGTGTAGAAATGCAAAGCAAATGCTATTAATATGTTACATTGTAACCTAAACTGTTCCTGCGTGAAGTCTAGTTCAAATACTTCACAGATCCCCCGCTAGTTCTCATGTACAGCAAGAATCCCATGTTGGCGTCTCAGTTTTTTACATGTGGTGCTGTGGGACTTTTATTCTCCGATACCGCTTTTATTGGAGAAGATTTTTCTTTCTCATAACAAGCTGGCAGGGGTGGCAGAAATATTTGAGCTTCCTTGGTTTGCCACTTTAGTGTAAGTTTACAACATCTTAAAATCATTTGTTGCATTTTGCTTCTCCTACAAAGAAAACGGGTTCTATTAATAAAGTATTAAATCTAAAATTAAGATCGATGTAATCATAAACCATGACCACTCAACGTGATGCGCCAATCTCTGATGTGATTGCTGTAGCATGAGCATCCGTTCTCATTCCGTATTTTTGGTCACACTAAGACCGGATCTGCAATTTTTGATTATTCTATTTTTGTGTCCCTGGAGTTCTCAGCATGGTGATAATATAATGTGGGGCTATTTTTGTTTGTTGTAAGAGCAGAGTATTTTTAAGTAGAGATACGATTCATGTATAACACTAAATTTGTGTACATTAGGAAGCTTGTAGTGATGATAGGAAACCAGAACTCCAGATTGTTTGAAGAAAGTGGGGTAACCACAGAAAAAAAAAAAAACGACAAAATCTTTTCAGCCCATGGCCATTTACTCCAAGTATCCATGTGTTGTGAATATTAAAAAATATATTGTTGTGAGCCATGGCCCAGTGCAAATACTCCTGCTCTTTACACTACTAATAGTATGGATATTCAAACTACTGATGCCCCATGAGGATTCCATGGTGCATGTGGTAACCATGTTACTGAGGGTAAGTACATTGGCAGGTTTGAGCACAAGACCTTTCTACTATTACTTGTTGGCATGAGACCACCTTTCATGGGTTCAGGTAACATCCAGTGGAGCGATGGATAGAATTAGGGTCTAATCCAATTGCAAGAAGCTTACGTTATACCAGTCGTATGTCTGCGGGCTTGAAGTTTGCTACACTTACAGAGCGATTGAACAAGCCTGCAGTTTTTGGGTTGCAACTGTAAACCATGCAAAAGTAGCATTTCAGAGCGTGACCCAGATCAATTAAGCAAGGCTATAACTACCAATTTAGAAACAACCAATAGTAAATGAGACCATCATCATTACATCCGTAAACCATGGAGGTTAAACGTCAATCAATTGGCATTTAGATATCCGATATGCGATCAGACTCGTAATCTGGCAATGTACAAAACCATAAAAATGGATGGCGATACTGTTTGTCTATGGGAGTGGCCTAATGTATTAACTCATTGATTCCTGAGATTGATATGACACCAAAATAAAACATACAAAAAAAATTCTATTGCAGATTTACGAGCTTGTGACTTGTGCAATTCTAACGTGTTTCATCGCTTTCCCTGTCTTTGTAAATGTAAATAAAAAAACAATACTGCACTTTTACTGCTACACCCAGATGTTTAACCCCCTTGCAAGTCTTCTGTGATACTCGTAGGATTTTCTGGGTGTGAGAACATTTGCGGGCTTGAGGCATTGTAGCAATTGAATATCGGTTTGCCATTTTAGCGATTTGTAACATTTGCCGGTTTGAAAGATCAAAGGCTTAGATGGTTTGTACGTTACGATTTTGGCCTGTAATCTGAAGATCATTTGCAGCTCGCTAAAAGCCGCCAATTAAATAGCAAATTAGTTTATTGGTTACATTACGGCTTCCTGTAAACAATTGCTCAATTGAATAGTCAGCAGAGTCTGCACCCTGGATTTTACAGAAAATATACCTAGAAAATTTATCATCAGAAATATATTTTATTGTTAAATATTATAATAAATTATCCCCCCCCCCCTTCCATCATTGCATAATAGTCATGTGAACACTCACCAGTTGTAAAATGCCTCAGAATCACATTGTGCCCACATGGTCATTAATAGCAGATGGCGTTAAAGTGACATGAAACTCTTTCATATGAGTCTAGTATGCACATTGAGAAGATCAGTGTTTAAACATGGTGGAAGATTACATGAATCCTATCTCCCTATATTCCATCTTTTTCTCGTTTGTAAAAGTCTGTTAATCCAAGAAGAGTTACACATTACAAAATAAAGTATCGCTGTATCTGTGGGCTGTTTCTTACAACCACACTGTTTCTTAATTGTCTTCTCCTCATTTATTTCCCCAATCTTGCCACAAGTATGGCAATCTTTTCCATTCCCTCCTGTTCTGCATGAATATCAAGTCTAAGGGCAGGAGCATCCATGATTTTGCCCAAGACCACACACACAAACTTCTATTTGTACCAATGATTATTTTATTTGTTGTTATCTTTATTTGTAAGGCGCCAACGTACTCCATAGCGCTATACAGGGGTTGAGTGCATGACAAAAATTTACATCTTATAAAGGATGGAGGGCCTTGTTTTGAGCTTAGAATAAATGTACATAGTGCTTGTTTCCAAGGCACTGACACAAGACTTGCAAACGTCTTGTCCAGTTGTGTTAGCCGCTCTGTGATCCTATGCACCACAGCACATCTGTCAGCCAGTGCCCCTTTAAGCTCCATAAAGATTATGTCCATTGCTTGTATGACCTCATCTTCCCATCCCCTTCCTATTTATTAGAGGATATTCCATAATCAACCACAGCCTGCAAGGGTCAGTAATAGCATCAAACCAGATTACTGGCAGCGACTCTCGTCATGGTGATATGTGATGGTGTTTGGGTATTCATTTGAAATGAGAAATAGAAAGTTATAGTAGCAAATTGAGTAAAAAAGAAATAGCAGTGAAAATTTGGAGGGCTGAGAAAAGAGTAGAAACAATTAAGGAAAGCAAATGGAAATGACACATGAGTAGTTGTGTTCAACAGTAAGGAAGTTGGAAAGAGACAGAAAAACATCATAGAATCTCACCCGAGAGGAAAGAAAAAGATGTTGCAAAGCAGACCTGGGCACTCGTGATTTGATTCAGAGCCTCCACCCTTGAACTGAAATCTCAGGCTTGAGTAACATTAGGAATATTTTCTTATGTGATTAGAGGACTGATTCAGGCTTATTTCCATCCTCTGTGTGTATCAAGAATGCATTTCAAAGTATTTCTGTGTAATGTTATCTGAAAAGTGTCAGTCTCTTAAAGAGGAAGGAGGAAAGAAAGAATGATGAGAAAAGTGAAAATCTTACAAAATGAAGGTTCAATACAAAACGAGAGCCTTAGTTCCAGCAGCTTTTCCACCATATGACGGATATCAAACTAAGAGTGGATGAGGTGAATTATTTCTGATAATCACCCTATAAACATATAAACTGCACGTGTCGGGCACCACTTAATTTGCCTCATCTGTGGCTCACTAGTCCTCAATACAAAAAAGTTCTGTAGTACTGGAAAACTAGTCATCACATTACTTCCCTGCCTCTGAATTTATTGTATTTAATCTATCCCTAGTCTATTAGATTACAGACACATTTGATGTGAGCTCCCAGTATAATGGTTTTAGGAAGAGTTAATTATCATTGACTATTAATAATAATTTCATTTAATGATTTAAAAAAAACATTCAATATCAAAACACACTTAGAAGGATTGACCTCCGCCCTCATAAGGTCAGCAAGGGTCTGTAAGGGTCTGACAAGTCTAAAGAGAATCTGATTGGATTAAGACGTAACCTGAGTCTAGCTAAATAACCATTCATAGGAAGGCTTCTAGTCAGTCTAACTTATTGGCAAGATAAAGAAGTTTAACGCAACAAATCTCCATCTTATGTATAGCACTGTGCTGATATGAAGTGCTAAACTGTCAGGAACTAGATAACACCCCCCAACTGACCTTATAGTGGGTGGAGACTAGTAGCAGCTTAATCTGATCTGTGAAAGTAAGTTTAATACTCTGTATTGTTATTTCCAAATCACTGGCTATGAATATTATGAATGCCTTTTTTTAAATCTAGCTCTTGTTAGATCACACAGTGGCCCTTCTTTACATGCAATATCTCTGAATACTTTATCAGTTGGCCCCGAAACTAACGGTTTGCTATTTCCCAGAATGCGGCAATCTGCCTTTGTTTTACCGTAGAATGATAATAAGAGGACTGATTAACCCAGTGTTCAGAGGTGAGGTGTATCCGGTGCTATTTAGTATATTAGTGTGACCTGGGCACTCTCCACGGGCGTCTCAAGCAACTTCCATTACATCTACTGCTGTACATTTGCCTCTCACATTCATGGCTTGAGATGTAGCATTTTGGTTAGAGAACAAGAGGAAACAGAACAATTGGCCAAAAGAAGGAACTGAAATTCAATTGAAGGGGTATGAACGTATTGGTTAAAGCGGGAAACATATCATCCCCATTGATTCCAATAAGCACATTGTCTTAAAATGAAAAACCAGTGTAGTTTAAAAAAAAAAAAAAAAAAACTTGTTTGGGAAGAATATAACAAATTAACCACATTAGCAGCAAAATAGGCCATGAAGACATATTTTGGGGAAATAAGAAATGTATGACTGGAGGACTCCATATTGTCTGTTGCTTCAAGTCCTGGGAGCTTTATCATGAGGAGTGTGTTTTATTTATCACTGTAGGTAGGGATGAGACAGAAATATTTGTTGTCTAATTGGCTCTGATTGAAATTGACACCACCCGTTCTCCCTCACAGGCCAAGAATAAGGCAACTTGCATCAACAAATGTTCTTCAGAATTATAAACACATAACAGAACACCCGTATCATGGATCCACACAAAAGAGGCATAAACAAAAAGTCTAATTATAAATTTAGCTTTATGAATCTCTGCATAATTGTACTTAGAGTCAGTCTAATGTTTTCTAAGATGGATGTAAACTTGAATTGGACATCAAATGACAGTGGATATCTAGTTTGTGCAGGGACAGAAATGAGAGCGACAATACGGAGAGGAGAGTGGAATGAGATGGAATTTGAGGGTCTGGCTGAGAAATGGTTAGGGGTCTTATCTTTGCATATGAGTGTAAACTTGTGTTTGGAGCCATTTGTCTCCATGACTTCTTGCATTACTTAAGATGTTTTGAACCACCGGCTTAGAAAACAACAAATCGGACCAATGACTTTTACTCAGTCAGAAGTTTTGTTTAGTAAATTCACACAACAGGTAAAAGTACAATATGCAAAATTATATTAAATACAAAACCAAAAAAAAATAAGCATGCAGAACTTTATTTTTGAATTTTGAAAAGTGATCTGCTTCTGTTATGTTAGTTATACAAATTCATACATTTACAAAATCTGTGCAAACCACTTTCCAGCTTTTCCACTTTTCTTTTCCGCTATTTAAAAGCATGCATAAAGATGAAGTTCTGTATGATAAAACAATTGTACATTTCTGTATGAAGAAGTATAAAGAATGTATATATACACACACATTGGTAAAGATTCTTACAGGACATGTAATGTATTTATATAACACACTGTGGCCCTCTCTTTACTCAGTAAAATCCATGATAAGGGCATGACAGGCAGTTGCTCTGAAAAAATAGCAATTGATAAATAAGCAATTGTTAAATCATTTTTTTTACCTATTAGATAATTGCATCTATACTTTTTAAATATAACTAAATGGCAGTGCACTATGTGCCATTAGATGTATTGCCTTAAACATTTATCACCCTGGTCTACCCTAAACTTTATTGGGTAACAGACATATCAGTATCAAAATATATTGGCAAAAAAGATCAATAAAGCAACAATGATGTATTGTTGACAAAAATAGAAATCTGTAATCAAAGCTAACTTAAAGGTAAAAGAAAGAATATAGCAGTTTTACTGATAAAAACACACTTTCTCTTTAGTTTCAGACCGCATAACGAAAAATATTTTATACAAAATAATCTGCGTCCTTAGACTCTATTTTCGCTCCTCTGTATTCTCGAACTCACACATGCAAACATACGGTATATGAATATATACAATCACACACACTAAATTCTAGTTCCTGACCAAAAAAATAATATAATTACAACAGCAACAGAACTGACGGTCTTATGTTATACATAAATGGCAATAAGCCTCTAAAATATTGCAGTGCCGACACAAGATGGCACACCTAATGTTGATGGACTTGCACAGGTTAAGATGTCTCCTTTGGGGTAGGGACTTTGCTTGCACTTCCGTTCTGTGACTTGTAGCTGGTGAAGCTAGGTGTATGGATTGTGCGGATGCTCTTCATACCTTGAGTCAGTGCAGTGGGAGAGACAGTAGTAGGGGGAGAAGAAGCAGAGGAAGAAGAAGAAGCAGCAGAGGAAGGAGATGGTCGGCCATTTGAGGTCTGCAGTGAGAATGAAAGATGGTGACCTTTACCTGTGTAAGAAGGGCTCTGAAGTTTAGAGGAACCATTATGAACAGGGCGCATAAGGGATGGGGAATTAAAAGTGCGACTGGTTTGAGCGTTAGAGTTAGTTGTAGGAACATTTGTCTTAACAGGTAGATTAGGGGAATTAGAGGTATCACTACACTGAGAAGAAACAGAGCTGCTTTTCCCGGGGTTAGAAGAAAGGCCGGGAATCTTAGAAGCAGATAAAGTAGGGGAAGCAGCCTTAACATCCCCACCAGTTTTCTTAGTACCTCCGTTCGTCTGCAAATAAAATGGCAGGAGATAGTTTGTCACTGTTCTTAATAAAGATACTGCAATAAGGACATCTGAGAAAAGCCCCAAATAAGAGTTATTTTGCTGAGGTTTTCTGGACCTGGTAGAATCCATAAAGCAAAGAGTTTAATGAAGCTGAAACCGTAAAGAAAAGTTGTAGATAGTAAATGCTAAACTCGTACAGAAACACCTAAAGTCTCTTTCATTGGCCATGCTCCTTGGTTAATTTGTGAGGTTTATGAAAGGGCATTACTAAGCTGTTAATGCAGTGCACTAAGCGTATGTTAGTATTCAGCAGCGTAACTCCACTACACAATTGATTCTTTCACATATTTTACCAAACTCAGATATGTCCATTCGTACATTTCAGCAGGATACATCTTGAAGTTGGACAAAGCAAGGTGTTTTATTGCAGGCATGCACAAGTGTGGTGAAAATAAGATAGTACTATAGGATTTTTCATGCCACCAGATCCAGGATTTTAACTATAACAAGTGTAAAAGCACGTAATCCAGGTTTTGGTTAAATTTAGTCATATACTTGGCTTGAAGTTATAAGTCCTTCCAAATAGTTGGTCTAGGGTAAAACTACCTGTCGGTACTGTCGTTGAGGCTCCTGCAGTTTTGGCTGTTTGCTACTCTTTTCCATGTTTCCTTGTCTATTTTTAGAAGACATAGGTATTGGCATTCTGCTTGTTTGTGATGATCCATTTGAACCCTACAGGAACAACCAACAGAGAAAAACAAAAACAGAGATAACAAAATCATATACTGGAATTGATTGAATTGATTGTTCACATGCCATGTGCCACCAACATAAAGACAAATCTTTAGTCATGCAGAAACATCCCAACGTAGCTGTGAATTAGCAATACGAGTGATCAAACAAATTTAAAAGAAAACAATCACGTTAATTTCACACACGCAGATTATTGTCCTTGATTTGCCCATCACCAAGGTATCAGATATTAAACCACCAGTTTGTTAGAAACCTAGGCAAAGCCAGCCACCTGAAGAACCACAAACAAGCCATTAGGCACCACATTTCTAATAGGTTTACAATTACACGGTGGTCCTATTATGCTGAAATACCTTACGTGCTGTAGTAGGTATTGATGATGGGGATTCTACAATAAGTTTACTTTCATCCATTATTAGGATTTCTTTGGAAATTGTGTGTGCATCAGTTGAAGTTCCAACTTCTTCTCTTAATTCTACAGCATCAGATTTAGGTGCCATTTCACTCATAGTACTTTCAAGCTGTTTGATGGTCTGCTCAAGGCTGTCTAGAGTCTTGTAAGTATTTTTCCTTATTTCATCAGTTCTTGATACCTGACCAGTGGTCTCTAAACCAAACGCTTCTTGCTGATTGTGGGGATCATAGAAAACTTTAGAATTTTCTTCTCTGCTCTTAGTTCTTGTAATTTCAAATCTTTTTGCCTCTTTGTGCTGTTTCACAGTTCCATCAGGTTCTTCTTCCTCTTCATAAACCACAACCTGCAATGTTTTTTTACCAGTTTTTGTACCCGTCTTAATTGCTTGGGTTAAGGCGGCCAGCTGTTTCTTAGGAAATTTGAACTTAAACTTTTTCTTGGCATCCTGCTTTTGATCAAACTGATAAGGTGAAGCATCAGATTTCTCTTCATCTGTGAGATGTGTCTGGGAATTGCTTCCTTCCTCAAATATAGTTTTTTTCATTTGTGCTAAAGATGGATAGTTAAATCTGTATTTATTTTCTGAGGATGCAAGGCTGTCTTTGTAAGAAACACTACTACTTGTCTTAGCCATTTGAAGCCTTTCTTTTGGGGAAGTGGGCTTGTCTGACTCTTCTTCTTCGTCCTCATCCTCTTCTACAATCTTTGCCTCAGACATCACTTTTTCTAGATCATCATCACATTCCTCAAAAATTGTTGACAGTCTCTTGTAAGCTGACCTAATATCCATTGGTTCATCAAATATGATGATAACAGGTTTCTTGTCTGTGCCAACTGAATCTTCAGATCCTAAACTTTCTGTGTTTCCAGAGAGAGACTGCTCCACATTCTCCCCATTGATGTTTACTGTGTGCACCTCTCCCCCCTTTCTGCTCACAAGATCTTGAACTTCGCCAGTGGATAAAGCATGTACTTCAGTTTTTGTGATCATAAAAGCTATGTTGTCAGCTGGAGACTTGGGTTCAGTTGGAGATCTGGTTGGAGAATCAACATCTTCAGTTCGGGGGAAAACTGGTTTCTTTGGAATTTTTGGTCTTAATACAACTGTCTGGCTTTGACCTACATCCATGTAGGGAACCTCTTGTTCTTGTGATGCTTTGGACACTTTAGAAGAATCTTGAATTTCCAAAACCTCACTCTTTTTTTCAAATTTTGAATCATTTAGTAAAGTGGAATTTATAGTTTCTGTCTTGATTTTGTCTATTCCCTTATCTTTTTCTCTTAATATACTTGAGATTAGTTTTTTTTTCTCTTGTTCAACAGTGTGGTCAATCATTGTCACTTTTTCTTTCTGATATGAGATATCACCTTGGATGGCTTTCATTGCTTTGGAATAGATTTCGTCTTGTTCGTCCCTCCCTATAAACAGACTGTAGGTGGATTTTTCCATCACTATATGTTTATCCCCCTCCCTATCTTTTGCAGAATCAGATATGGTATTTTGTATTTTCCACTTGTCCTCTGCGCTTTCAACAGGTTTTGGACTTTCAGGATTTAAACACTCTTTTGAAACTGAGCATGGTACCTAAGAGGAAATATTAGAAGGTAAATTAAGTTCTTTCAGATTTATTGTAGATTTATTGCTAGTAATTATTTTAGCCAATTATTCATAGTATATAATGTAAAAATATCTATTGAAAATGCAAGGTTTGTATGCATTCATGTTCAAACTAGACAGTGGTATAATTTCCAAATTTGTATTTTTTGTTTAGATATAAAACCACAGAGATTTCAAACTTTTAGACTATGATTCTTAAAGTGTTGTTTGGACATCAAAACATCCCTTGTAGTAATCAGATGCAGATATCAATTCAAAGGAAAAAATTATAACTAAAAACAGTTATTACTAGCTACAAGTTAAAGACAGAAAATAACTGGAAAGAATGGTGTCTGCCATTTTGTAACATAGACATAGGAAATCACAAACTGTTCACATAATGGCAAGGTAATATAACTAGTCTATTTTTTCTGTGAAATAAAATATAAAAGTTGAACATTGTCAAAAGTTGTCATGTTTTAGTCCTTTTGGAGATAAGAAAAAGCAGAACATGTCAACCTTTCCTAAATGGAGATCATACACAGTACTATAAAAGAGGGGGGGAAAAGATTACCGAACACAATAAAAACATGTCTACATAATAATATAATAAAAATTATTCCTGTCTTGCCCTCAAAGCTACAGGAAAATCACCTCTGGTAGGCCCATGATTGACTAGCTGGAGATATAAATGGCTAACACTGATGAATACAGAGAAATGTGACAAATATGTACACTTGATATATAGTTTATTTAACACCAAGACCTAGGATTGTAATTAACATTTCTATCATCAATAGAAATGTAGATATATATTTTAGAATAGCTGTATAGCTGTACAGCTTTTTTGGAGAGATGGCACAATTAAGATAAATAGGGAAATGTACTAAAACATTAATGTTTGCAAAGTCTTATAATCCTAAGGGACACGTGTACAGATTTGGCATCTCCAAAACCACAGCCACAGGCAAAGTCAGTTCAGAAAAGCCACACACCAGGAGCGACTTTACCCAAAATGCATTAGTACATATGCCCCAAGATGTTGTATGAACCAAATACCTACACATTGTTATAATAAGTAAATCAAATACACATCGCATTTGCAGTTGCTTTTTCATTTAAAAAGCATATCTGAAACCCCAAATACAAAATAAAGCACAGTGCTACAGACAAGCTAGAGAAGTGTCCCAGTAACAGTTACACCTCACTAGCCTAAAGTGCTCGTCCTCTAAATCGGCATGTTTCACGCTGTGTGTTTTCCTTATTGTGGACCTGTGGATTAATACATAGCAGTTCACATACAAACAACATTGTTGTCAAGAAGCATGCAAAGGTATAAAATGTTAAGTAAAAAAGTAAGTTATAAATTATTTTTAAAAATATATTCAAAAACAATGGTATGTAGTGTGAAGTACAATGTACAGATTGCCATATTGGTCCAGGAGAAAAGAAAGGTGGTTGCACCCTTTAGAGCAATGGTTCTTAAAGCTCTCCTCAAGACCCACCAGATAGGCCATGAACACAGGAGGAGCAACTAGTGTTCAACAGACTCTAATGGCCTTATCTACAGTGTTGAACCAAAATCATGGCCTATCTGGTGGGTCTTGAGGAGAAGTTTAAGAACTGCTGCTTTAGAAGACCAACTAGAACATAAATCACAGTTGGGTTACAGAGCTTTCGAAACTCAACAGGTTTCTTCTTCATGTGTCTTCTTGAAGAAGAAACCTGAAGGGTTTTGAAAGCTCTGTAACACATCTATGAAGATTTCCAGCTGCTCCACTAAAATGTATCCCCTTCTGTAGCCAACTAACAATAGCATAACATTTAATTCAGAAGATAAAGCATAACTATGTTAGTATATCGGATAGCTATAATTAAGTGAGGGAGGGAGTTAGCAGCGTAAAGAGAGTTTGTTAGTATTTACTCTACATCTGGAAAGAAGGTTACGTCCATGCCTTAGGGCTAAGTTACCTTCTTTTCCTTAGGAAGTGCTAGGACTGTAGGTCTGGGATCTTTATCCTGAGTATCTGTTTTGGAATGCTCATTTTGAGTTTTTGAATTTATTTCCACAGAGGAACACTTCTGGAAGGCCTAAGAAATTAAATATTAGTTATTATCACATAGGCTAAAGCTTACGGATCACTGGCACACCCACAGGTATCTCTTTTTTATTGTTATGATCATTAGGAACAATTATGTTTCAACAATAAGAATAAGCCACTAACTCTTCCAATTTGGGTCTGTGGTCCGAGGCAGAAGGAAACCAAGGGGTGGTACAGAAGGGTTGTACACGATCATCTTTCTCCCTTCTCCAAACTCTATTTTCCTCACAGTTTCAAAGACATTTTCTCCCTCATAGTAACTACCCCTCCACATACTCACATCTCTTCTCCTATCCTCTCTTTAACACTTATTACATTTTCTCTCTTGCCCATTTACCAACAATTTTGGGCTTGCCAAATGAACAAGCATTAATAAATGTTTTTAGTATGAAAAATGAGCAATCAAGAAAATATACATTTTAATCTACCCCCACCTTCACTCTGCCTCCATTTTACAAGCTTGTATCCTTTTGTCTGGCCAACCCATCCAATCAGTTTGTTCACATTGACAAGACAAATAGAGCAAGCTATGCTTTTACGCCGGATTGTCAAACTTGGAAGGGTCGGATCACTCCTTTATCATGAAAAAGCTCTGTTCATAATTATTAAAACTTTCATATTTAATCTACCAGAACATTTTGCACTAAATTGTTTACCTGAAGTTCTGCCATTATTCGCTCTCCTTCCTCCTCCTCTTCATCATCATCCTTTGGCTGTTTGAGTGAAGCCCGCGGTGAGTTTTGACTTTCAGCTTCAGTTTTTTTAGGCTGTTGTATAGGAAAGTCCTCAGAGTCCTACATCATTTCAGGTGGAAAAACAATATAATGGGTAAACATATATACACTATATGGCATATGAGGGTGAGAATGAGAGGCTCTTTCAATGTATTTACTGGAAACATGATACAGAAAATGTTGGTGATTTATAAATAACGAGAAATAAATAATAAGTTTCATTTAAGTGCCATATGTACATATTTTACAGTAATCATGGTTATTACACAGTGTTCCCTGTTCAGTGTGAGTCCATCTTTGTATGTTGGAGTCCACAGAAACTGCAAATGTTCTTCCAACTTCTACAACCTCTTAAGTGATAGTCAAGTACTCGGATACGTCATACCTTGCTATTTTCCCGCCTAACTGTGTATGAGGTTTCTGATGTCCACACACCACTAATTCCAGACCCTGTTGGGTATATTCGGCGAGGAGGTGGCGGTGGAGGAGATTTCATTACTTTATTGTTTTCTTGTTCATGCTCAGGGGCTCCTTCTAGAAAACAATACGAGAGAAATTACTGTAAAATATTAATCAACAATCCCAATAAAATAACAATTTTTAAAAGGGATATTGAAGGTATAAATATACTTGTGAAAATATTTACTTTTAGGTACTTTGTTTTATTTTGAAGGGCTTAAAAGCTCTGGTTTACTGCCTAAAACCAAACACAGCAGTGTATGCAGACACTGACTCTTTAGGGCTGGATGTGCAGTGACCTAGTCTATCAGGGACAGTGTCTCAGCAGCATGTTGCGGAGAAATGGTCACCGATTGGATAGTATGAGACACTACATACCCAGGACTAAAGAGTTTGTGTCTTTGTGAGCTCCAGAGGGTGGACCCAAGCAGTTACTATTTCTTTAATTGTAGGCAGTAAAAACAGAGGTTATAAGCACTTCTTAATAAAATAAAGTACATAAAAGTAAATTGGTACACAAAATATATACAATATATATTATATATCTAGTAAAATTCTGAAACCTTCCATATCCCTTTCACCATCGTAATTAATCAGCTCAATTCTATCGGTCAAATAGTTATTGCAAAATAAGAAAAGCAGTTCAAAATATTAAACCAAAAATTGCAAGAAAGTGTCTTGCTAAAGTATACATTTATAATAAAAAACATAATTTCACAAAAAGGAGCTTGTTCTTGAATACAGAATATACAATAGCAGATGTATACTTGCATTTTTTTTCAACAGCTTCTTAAATTTTGATAGCCAAGTTCTAAGGAATATTGTTTTTGTTTTTTATATTTGATTTTATTAAAAAGGGGGGGGGGGAGTGTTCTTTCTGATCTATTAATGACTAATCCTCCAAAAGCAGTCTGGTGACCAGTGAGGCTTGAGAGTAAATGCCCTGTGGGTCTATCATTTATGAGACAACTTGTGTTCTGGTATCAGGTTAAAATAATGGATCAAGCCACTGGCCTTTGGACCACTAAGATGTTGTCACCCCAAACATGTTAAAAGGAATTTGTAAACAATGGAAACAGATTTGACAGATAAGAACCAATCTTTCAACCTAAAAAAAAAGCTTAGCTTATCTGACACTGATCACTGCCTTATGCTTACCCAAGGCATACAAGACGATCAATGTGGATAGGAATTGTATTGTCACACCATGGGCTACAATTACAAAATCAAGAAATCCCAAAGGCCTATGTTATTTTGATTGAAAGTTTTGGAGAAACCCTATACCTATAACAAGCTAACAAGCATTACAAAATAATGGACCATTCTTGTTTTGTTTTTTTGTTTTATAAACCAATGCCCCCATACACACACAAACACTACATTAAGTCATCAGCTCCTGTCTAGATCTGCAGCAATTGTGTCAAGTAACAGAGTTACTTTCTTACCTGTGACTTCTAATTTGTCTATAACATCAACTTTCACAGAATGCGTTGACATTTCTAGGCTGGGGATTGACTTCATGATATTAGCTTGTGCTTCTTCAAGCATCTTTTCAAATTCTTTGCCATCGTAATGGTCCAGATTTTGTCTTTTTTCTTCAAATTTTCTCTCTGCTTCCTAAAAAAAAACCCAACACAGTAAGAGAGGCAAATAGGTTGGAATAGTGGAATGCAAATGGTAATCACTATATAGTAATTTCTAAGTGATTGACACTCTAATGTAAATAGAAAAATTGTAACGAAAATTGGAATTATAGGATGGTTAAGTGGATATTGTTAAAGCTATTAATGTTATCCATATCTAGTCACACTTGGATATGATAAAATAGAAGAGATATATGTATTACACACCCAAAATATATATGATATAGTGGAGAGGTATGGAACTGTCCATATATTAACATAAATATATAAATACTATTGTAAATATATTGGAATCCAAATGTTGTAGTATATCTAGATAAGTTCCTATTGGATATCGTAATAGCTTCCCTCATATGGCAAACAAATTTGCTTAATTCTTGGGGAGCTATAACCTATTTAATAGCTAAAACCAATTGTTGTATGAAACAACAAAAAAGGAAAAAAGATAAGTGCAGATACTGTCAGGTTGGTAACTAATATATGAAAACACAAATAATATATATATTTAGTATTATTTGTCTATATGTGGGAGGGGGTGACAAAGAACTTATAATTTGTGTGAAGGCTTATTGGAAAACATTGCCAGTGTCATCCATGTTGTATACACCACTTGATCATTAATGCACAACTTGCAATTCTAGGTGGTGATTTATCAAAGTACCATAAATACAGTTAAGCTGAATGCAAATTTGGTCTTTAACACCCTCTCAATTAAATATACCACAACCAAAGTAAATGCACTTATCTTTATGAAGTAGTCCCGACGGCTCGTTTCGCCCTACTTAGGGCTTACTACTTAGGGCTTACTGGAATGGTGGAAGTTAAAAGTGGGGACTGGGGGCATCCCGGTCTTGCTCTTTTACAAATACAGAAACTTTGAAAGTCTACTCTAATGATGGCATATATTCTACTGAGTTAGCAATTATTGTTTCTACATTATTACATTTTGCACAGTCAAATGCATTTGTATCGGATTGTTCTTCAATCCCTTTTCAATCTCTCAGCCATCTACCCATCCTTACCTTAATGAGTTTATCAGGGTGGAGACAAACACTTTGTAGGTTGATGCTCTAATCTTTGAAAATTAATTTAATAATGAATATTGGTATTATAAAGTATAACATAGTCATTTTATTAAAATTACAACATTCAGCTTCTCTTGCAAGGACATTAAAGTGGCAATTGAATTACAAAAACTTGAATGAATCCAGGACACACATAAGTTTATGACATTTAATATAAATTCAGTTTGTCTGATTATGTCAAACACGTGAAAAATGGCGGGAGTAGAATTGTAAGCCTGGCAATGCTGTTTGCCACACAATGCAAGGCTAAAGGCCCTCTGAGCACCTTTGAAGCTCACCCTGTAGACACTGCACATTTAGTGCATTCACTGTGCAGTTTGTAACCCAGGCCTTATCAGATGAGTGTAAAAAGTGGAATAATTCCATAAACTACACAGAGGTAAAACTATTTTAATTCTTGCCTTGTCCATCCATAAGAATATATGATATACATGTCAAATAAATATTCTTCTTTTAGTTAGTTAGTTTAGTTAGCTTTTAGTTACTTTAATCATTAGTTTTGTTAAAAAGTTATCTTTGGGGACTAGAGATTTTGATTGTTTAAATAAAAAGTAACTTTTTTTACTTTACCCCAGCCTGTCATTATTTGTACTCCAATTACTTTGAATATCTGCATTATCATCAAACTTAACAAAACTTTATGGCGATATGCCATGGCAGAACTGCTGTGATCTTGTTAAAGATGTATTATTATATCTTAAATTTATGTATAGGAGTAATTTAGAAGAGTGCCTAGTATGTACTGTCAAGCACTGAACTAAAAACAGATTTTTCTGGCCAAACTTATATGAACAAATTAAACTATTGTAAAATGTTTAGCTTCCAGTAATTGAAAGTTGCAGTAATTCCTGTCCTAATACAGATTTAGGAGTTGGTTTATATTAGTCTGTTTTTTCATCACTAGAAAGCAATATGTATGTTATTTATCTCATATTACTCTATCCCGCAGTCCAAACCTACATACCAACAGAAGTAGTTAATTGAATATATGTATATGGCTAAAACAATTCTTGTTATGCATTTGTTCATCCTTTTTTTTTATTATTAAACTTGACATTTAACTTTACTGTACCTCAATGGATAAAGCTCGATTCCTAGAACTTGCATGATGGATTTCCTCAATGAAAAGGCTTTGTATGGAAGATCCATTATGCGGAGACTGCGTAGCTTGAGCTTGCTGAACCCCACCAGAAGGCTCCTGTGTTGCAGTGACGGGTATACTTCCTGACTGGTGGTTTACAAATAATTCTCCAGTATGACCAGTCTGGGTATTGTGATTGGATGGGTGGCTCACTAATGCCAGTGATTGCTGAGACTGTTGCATGTGAACTGGTGAGCTCTGAACGTGATGAACCTTCACACCAGCAGAAAGAGGTACAACCTCTGACTTAACAGAGGTTGTTGGTGACTCGGCCGGTTCAGTCTGTGTTGGCTGAATGTAGCTGTGAGTTTTCTCTTCCTGGCACTGGACAGCTTCTGTTTCAGTAACTTTTTCTGTGACAATATACTGGGTGTTCTGATTGATGTCAATGTTTTTTGAAGGTCCATCAGTAACATGTCTAAATAAAAACAACAAGGATTTTGACATACAAATGTTTGACTTTTATTATTGATACTTTGAAAGCATTTTTCTAAAATGGCAGGATTTAAAAAAATAGTGGAAAACAGAACTACGGGCCTAAAGTCGGAAACCTCTCTAGTTCGTATGTTATCCTATGAGACAAATTTCCATTGCCTCTCTCCTTGTCCTATACAAGGCAATAGATCCAAATATTTCTCAATGAAGGTCTGGATCCTGAAAAAGCACTTTATACACCAGCACAGAAACAAACACATACCGATGAGATATATATAGAAGCCGGTATACGTACACTTAAAACGTTTATACAGTGTATTATGGTATCAGACTCCATCTAGTGTTAGTTTATATATAAGAGAGAAAACAAAATGTCATGCTCAAATAAAACACACACACATCTCTAAGAGTTCTGTGAAGCTACCAATGACCAGTAATATAAAATAGATACACGCGCCCCCAAAAAATATTGGGATCAGTTGTTGTGATATAACGTTTTTAGTGCAGCAGTAAAGAAAAAAATTTACATTAAATGCAGAGTCGGAGTTACCTTCTTAGAGACGAAAGGGCATCTGTCATGTTGCGGATTCTTTTTAATAGGCTGTCCAGTTTGTGAGGTTCCTCTTTAAGAAATCTGACAGCCTCCACCTCGACTCGAAGTACTGCACGCATCTTATTTTGTAGGGTAGGGAACTCTCCTATACAGACACAGAAAATAAAAACAACAACTGTTACAAAATATTGTTGGCGTCCAAAAAATAGGCTATACAAGTAAGTGGAATCAATTAGTTTTCATATTTGAAGAATTGCTAGCTGCAAAATATGTAGAAATAAAAAATGATATGTTCTACTAAATTGGTGGGGTAAAATGCTTCCTTTTGTACTTGACAATTTACAGTGTTTGTTGCAAAGAGATATGAATGTTAATTCAGTTACATAACAATTAAAGGGACATGGAAGGTTTCTGGATTTCACTAGAAATATAATATACGGTACCTAAGTATCCCTTTACTTTTGTGTTCTTTATTTTATTTAGAGCGGCCTAAAAGCTTGGTTTATTCTGCCTTAAATACATTTTATTACAGAAACATAGAAACAGATGTAATACACAAAGCTGTGTCTAATTCATGTGTAGTTCACAATTATTTTGAAATCTATGTTTAAAATAGAAATGTTGCAGAGGAACAGAGTATGATTTAGATGCATAAGAAGAGAGAGATAAGATGGAGAGGCAGGGGGAATCTGTGAAAAAAAGTATAATACACCAAACTCTACATGCCAGATACAATCTACATAAATGCTTGTGAAATGTGAAAAAAAAAAAAAATATATATATACCTGAGCAAATTGGATATCTGTAATTACTAACATGTTTTATAAATAGTTCCAGTGGTGGAGCTAGCGAATGAAGGGCCCTGATGCAAAATGATTTGGGGATCCCTTGCAACTTCTCATAGGGGTCAACCTTTGTATAAAGTAATTCTCTGCCAGTTGCTAATAAACTAAGATTCCTGATTTACTGGCAGTAGCAGAGGGATCCTACCCTGTTGTCAGCCCCGGTGCTTTGCACCTGCTGCACCAACAGTAGCTCTGCCACTGGAGAGTTCTGTTACTATAATAATCAATGTGTTTAGAAGATGCTGGTTGTCATGAGAAGAAAATATTTTTTTCAATTTGAGTTCTGTACCTTTTAGATTGGAAACTGCCTCTCCTATCTGGCGCAACAGAAAAGCTCGATCTTCCACATCCTTCAGTGTAAGCGCTCGGTTATTTACAGAGTCCTTTTTAAGCTCTTCCACAAAGCTCTCCAAGTCACTAAAACAAAAAAGAACATGTAATATATAAGAAGGTGCATTAGCAAATCTATTGTCATCAATAGCTTATCCATACATTGCCTCATCAACCTAAAGCTCTGGGCTATTAAATCCTCTGGACAACCTTTGGCCCGTATGTCCTTAATGAAAGACTGCTCGCTCTATCTATCTACCTACCTATATCTATATCTATTAAAGATATATGCAAGTGTATATGCTGGGTTATTATTGCATCTGATAGAGGACAATTTATAGTGTCTGAAAAAAATAGTTTGCATTTGCAAACTGTTTTCTCTCAATGTTGACACCCCCTGAAATTCCCAGGGAATATTAGCATAAGTAATACATTGTTTCTTTTTGGCCTGGGGATTGTGCAGGCATGCTCAGTTAGCACTTGAAGTCTTCTCTACTGTGGGAAGTCACATGATTTCAGACACTTTCCATTCCTTTAGCCAATCAGCAGCTTTTATATTGGGTACATTTTATTTAATGAAGTACCCGATATGCGCTGTGCCATTTCTGGGGGTGACTACATCACCCCAAGCATATTTTTTAAATGTTGGCATTTTTTCATGCAAACATTTTTTGCTAGGTGGATTATGATGCACTCTACAGGATGCATTCATAACCCACCTCACTTGCATATACCTTTAAATCTTTCACTCTCTCACTTCAAACCATGAACTTGTATAAGTAAATGGATACTACCATATTAACAGTCATAAATATACACACTCATACACAAGTACTATAGGACTGCTGTAGTTCAAGGAAAATTGCAGTGTTGTGAAGTATATTTCAAACTAATAACATTAGCAGCTGAGCAAGTCATAAACCTAAAAATATTAAAGACAATCTGATTTTTTTTTAACTTTGTTTATGTAAAAGAAGAATCTATCGTTGTCTTCGTTTTTAGTTAAGAGGGTGAAGAGAATTTTTAGATAATAGAATTGTGATGATTTTTCTGCAATCCTTTCCCTCTCAGTGACCCAGAATCAGATGGCTAACAACAATAACTGAAAGCCATGCTCCTCTAAAAATATAATGGATGAGTCCAGTAGAGGTATCAATTTTTTTAAGTTATAAATTAGCTTTATGATTTTTCCCTGCTTCAGTAGACTAAAAGTGTTAATATGTTTTGTTCACTGTACAGTGGTTTGTTATCTATGGGAAGAATTATAGTAATACATAACCACTAGGTGGCAGAAGATGATTGCGAATGAATGTTACAACAAATGGCTTCTATGTGACATCTCCCACTGTCATACTCACTCTGGTGGTCACTTGGCTTCTAATTATTATGTTAAGACTCACATGTATAGATCACCGTTATTAGTATATTACAGTTATAGATAATAATGATCTCAATAATTAATGTCAACTATGCACAAAGTGATGTTTCAGTACATCTTAATGATATTTCCATTCATAATAATAATAATAATAATAATAATAATAATAATAATAATAATAATGTTCAAAAGGCTCTGCAGCTTCATTTTTCCCTGGAACTCCCGCCGCAGGGTCTGTTTTGCCATTTTTTCTTAGGAGGAACATGGGATGATCCTAAGTTTCTAAAATTTTAAATTGCCTTAATTTGTGGAAATGCCTTCAATAAAACTGAATGGAAATGTTATCTAAATCCAAGGTTGCATCCAGGGAATGAAAATAAAAAAACACAACTGCTGCCTCATTGTACATAATAATAATAATAATAATAATAATAATAATAATAATAAATAAAGAATGTATTTATTTCTTGGTTTTTAATACATGTTGTGTATTATTACGACTACTGCTTATACTATAAACATCAGGCTTCAGTGGTCTTTTAACCTGCATAAGTTTTCCATCAAGAACAACATTGTCTTGGTTGAGTTATTTATCAGGCAACAAAATACAAATCTGGAATGCCCACCGAAATGCTTGAAAAGTCTGATAATTGAGTATGCAAGGTTTTTTTATTATTAATATTTTTATTAATTTATTTAAAAAACACCATCATATTCTGTGATGCCAAGTATATGGGATACAGTGAATACATAAGAATGTGTGTGTAATATATATATATTACAATAGTATTAGCTTTTCATTTATATTTTTTACATATATTAAGCAAAACTAATGAAAGGGTTCAATGCATTTGTGAGGATTTCTCTTCCTTCAACCTACATTATCTCAGAAACATTTCAGTTTCTTTGTTCACTACTTGTTAGATGTAGATGAGCAATTAAGAAAATGGCCAAGATAAAAAGGTAATAAATGTTGTTATAGAGTTTGTACAACCTTTGGTAACAATTCAAGGATATTACAATTATAGAACACTTAGTACTTCTTTAAATGAACTGTGAAATGCCCCATTTACTCCTACAAACTATTTGCTAATAAGCAGGCCATTAAACAGAATAAATGTTCTCTATTGATGATGCCCTTGAAGACGTAGAACATTTTGTGACTCAGAACCCAAATGCCCCTGTGCCCAACATGTTTCCTTTCTGCCCTTCTCACTGACCTAACTACACCTCTGAAAGTGGATAAACATTAATGTGAGCTAATACTCTTAATTATAATCCTCATTTGATAGGAAGTGAAACATTCACACATGGATTACAACTGAATCGTTTTTAAAAAGAAATAGACTACCCAGTCTGGACACTGTGATGAAGAGACATAGTGGATTTAGAAATATAAGTAAATATGAAGTAATTATGAGATAAATAAGTAATTTTTTTTGTACATCAGCCTTATGACAGAAAACATAAGTGAAAGCATCAAAGCTGTAATGAATGTTTGTAGTTTCTTTAAAGGGCCACTGAAGTCGCTAAATGTGCTCTGCACCATTAGATATAGCGTGAGAAATCACATGGAAAAAGTATCTTCCTTTTTATACTCCATACTAAATTCATGGAGTTATAGCCAACAGAAGTTAGAGGATTTCAATATGTTGCCTCTGCTCAAATTAGTAATGAGCTCTGTACTATGGTTGTAATTACTATTAATTTAAACCAGCTGTAGAGTCTTTGAATCAGACAGTGGCTAGGTCATTTGTACTACTTGATAATATTCTAGCAATTATAATAGCTTTGGGGGGCCCAACCCACCCCCCAGCTCCACCATTATATTCATCTAATCCCCACCCCCAAGGGCCACCCAAGTCCTGATCAAACTATATCATTTTTATCTATTTTCCTGCCACTAGACGCGCGCCTGCATAACCCGGTCAGGCGTGCTATTTCGATGCATGCACACAAGTGGCGCAGCCGAAACCCATAAGGTCCTATATCTTGCCACTTTTCATGTTGAATTTTTATTTGTCCATTTTATTATGCAGACAACAACATGGTTAAATGGTTAAGCTCAATATGCAGTCTTTAAACAAGATACTTGGGTTCTTATAATAGGCTACCTATAGCTGCCCTACAGGCTAGCTCTTTACTCTTGTGTGGGTGTTTCTTGTGTAGGTAGTAGTAACACTAGTGAATGCACTGCTGTGTTATGGACTGAACGTTGATAACCATTCAGTTAGATTAGACCTTATCTTATGGTACTCAGGAACAAAGAGGAATGAGGAGTGTTTAACACTTTAAGCATATCACTGACATTAGTCAAATATATAAATAGGTTACTGAAAATCAGAGCAAAACTAAATGAAATTGAATGCACCACATGTAGTTAAAATGTTCTGGATCTCAATAGCCAGTCCCCATGAACATTTCAAGGTGCATATATTATACACATGCTAATTTCTAGCCAAATTACAGTGATCATTTAAGCTGGAACACACATTAATATATATGCTTTATGTGAAACAAAAATCTAGAATGGATTCATTAGCTGACCCCTCCAGGCCATGTTTTGTAAAATAAATATAGTGGGTGGCCATACACCATTTCAGTAATTAAATATGAGCTATGTGCCAACATAAACGCTTATGTGAAGCCACACATAAATGAATGTAGACAGTTAAGATGAAGCAAAGTATGGAAACAGTATTTCAAATAAAATAAAACAGCTTTTCCTAGTTTGTCATTTTTGGCAAAGTCTATGAATATATTTATTGAGTCACTGTTGCTTTTCGTGCCTGTTTCAATATTTGATATGTGGATTTCTAATACCAATATAAGAGAGTAAAGTTAGTCAAGGGAACTATCAGCACATTCCAGATGCAGAATAATGCATACATAAACAGATGTCTCTTAACCTGTCACTTCAGAATCAGGCTCTCCAGAGTGTACGTTTTCACATTCTGGATCCACAGTCACAATCCAATGCAGTATACATAGTGTTATAACAATATACACTCATAGGTGTTAGGAACCATGGAAAAGTACTTTTGCCAGATCACAGAGCACAACTTTTAAGAAGATTAAAGAGGCACTGAAGTGTCATATTTAAAGTATGTTCTTATGATGCACCTAACTTGATAACTGCCAAAACTATTTTTACAAAGTATTAAATAAATAAATACAGCCATTATTTTTGTAACTATTGTAATTGATTTTGCACTAATGATGGCAGACATTTGCTTTTGTTTCTAAAATGCTGAAGCACCTAGGATGAGTGAGAGGAACCCTAGATTCAAATAATATATCTTTCTCATTTTGTTGAAAGATAGTCGCTATGAATAGCCACTTGATAGACTAAATAGATTAACAAGTCTCAGAAGGATAAGTTATCCAAGATTTTTTCTATAATGCTTTTTTGCTCATACTAATATTGTAGATTTGTTACATACATTTCAAAATTACTTTTCATACAATGATTCATAATCCCAAGAGACTGTGTACAAAATAGTGAACCTTTTGTGCACTCTTAGAGAACGTCTCCATTGTTATATTGTCCTATGTGTGATCTACCCTTCAAGAGTCCTCCCACACTGTACCTTTTAGTATACATACCTCATTCTATACAGTGTTGCCAACGCCAAACAACAGACGTGTATCATATTTAAAGGGATGATTTACTTACAAATTTTTGCTTATGTTTATTCAATTCACTTAACCTGGAAGTGGAATTCCTTGTGTGCATTTGTTTTAAAAATTGTATGCCATTTAGCTGCTTCTTCTACATATTATCTGAAAAGATATACTTTTTTATATAGCATGGGTAGATCTGTTAAGCCTGTTGCTTCATATCCGCTACCTGTCAGATCTGTTTTTCTTTTTATCTATAAAGCTTGGCTTGAAAAAAGCCTCAGCATAGCCTTAAGCACATCCCAGGCATGCTTGAATTCCTTTGTTGTTATTTTGTCCATACCACTTCCATTGGAAGGTTCTACTTATCTGCTAGCGAAGCACCAACGTTATACATAATCTGATGATGAATGATAAACTCTTCAATGTAGAGGAAACCACACACACACAGATTAATTTAAAGCATCACTGTACAATGAAAATAGACAAATATGACTGAAAAATAGCCATGAAACAGGATATTAATGAGAAAAAATCATTGTTGATGGCTCTACATGACCCTGGATGATTTAATCTTGATGCAAGCTGCCTGCTCCTAGACCTGTGACGTGGAGGAAGTGGTGTCATTTTCAGTTAAATACAATTATCTAACAAATCATCCAGGCCTCTCCCTCTTTCCTCCTTACCCACAACCCTCATACTTAAGTTTTCAGGAAGTGATGCAACAAAGATAAGATAATTTCTCTATTCATATATATTGACTGAAATGTTTCAATACACTTTCATTACTGGCAGAAAATAACAACATAAACTAGGTGTAATTCAATGGACGTCAACTATGTTTCTTTATAAATAAAAGATAATTATGATAGAAATTGCTTCAGATGTCTGTTCAGCCACCATACTAGAAAAATTAAAAAAGCCACCTGTAATCCTATGTTCAAAAAACTTTTCTGAAGAACTAAACTCAAACTGTTTTTCTAAAAGATAACACAAACACACACATATATATATATATATATATATATATATATATATATATATATATATATATATATATATAAAATAATACATTTGTAAGCCCATCTGCAAGTCTAAAAACAAGTTAAACAGCTTATTACCCGGCCAGGATTAATATATATATATATTTCAAAAGCAATTTTGCTGCAGTGGAATCTGCCATTTTGGTTTCTGCTTTTTACTTCTTTAGATTGGAGAAGTGGTTCTCAAACCCCTACTCAAGACCCACCAGACAGGCCATGACAACTAGGATTCATCAGGCTGAGGAGCCTCAAATTGCTTCACCTGTGTATTCACACAGTGTTTGAATTAAATCATGACCTGTCTGGTGGGTCTTGAGGAGGGGTTTGAGAACCACTGGATTGGAGGATACTTTTCTATAAAAGCAGATAAAAAGCTTTGTCTGCAGTCAAAAGTGGCATCTAAAACTGCCAGAGCTTTGATTAGGACAACTGAAAAGCTCATTAGTTTACAAGGCCGCGCCTTGCTGATACAGCAGCAGAAATTAAAATAACAAAGGAAATGGACATGAAGATAAATTGCGTGGGGAGTATTTAAGTACTGTTTTTTTTTTTTTTTTTCTTAAACATTTTGGACATTACCAAGTTTAGTTAAGCAAATGTCCATACAGAAAGAATGTTACCACAGTAGTTCTTTACGTGGCCTACATAATATGAAAATTAATTTATTTAATTAAACGTGCTCTACATAAAAGTAACTCATAAAACACTAATATCCTGTTCCCCTAAGCAAGTTATGTCATTAAAATAAAAAGCCTTTTAATGGTAATAATTATTGGGTCCCCTATCTCTAACATGAGGTTGCTATGGTAACCTCGGCCTGCACTGGGCTCCCAGGCACTTAATACTTCAACTGTTAGGATTTTCTGAAAGATACAGATCAAATCACAACGCAATCTATGAAAGCGCAAGTAAATATTATTAATAAAAATAGGTAATTAGGGTAAATGTAGCTTTATAGTGGCCTAATTTAATTTATTCTTAATAATGCACATAAAATTGATGATTGATTTCTTCTAGAACATCAGCAGCTGTTACACATAGAACATTCTGCTGGTGAACGCTCAAAGGGCAGAACAGCTGCTGTTGTATCAAAGAAAAATAGGCATCAAGTGTGTTGTCATTGGGAACAGAAACGCTGAGAGAGAGAACATTCCTGTGAAAATGTCAGCATAGCTCAGCGCATCTCTGATTTGATAAGGCCAGAGGAAACAGAACTTGTAAATAAATATTATGTGTCCTTCATGACTAATATATAACATTTGGAATCAACCATTACGTATGTGCTACAAAATAGTGAAAATTTATAGCAATGGCTGCACTGACGTCTTTTGAAAAGTATGCCGTAAAGGATTTTATCAACTAAAGTAACAAAGAAGTTATGATACCAAAGGATTTTAGGCGCCTAGGTTCCCTGGTGCCTTGGATTTGTTGAGCCCTGATCTAGACCCAAGATCAGATGTCCACAAATCAACCTTGTGTTTCTTTCCTCACTGGACACTTGTCAGTATTCCATATATACCTACACCCCTACAAAGTCCTTCTGTTGTGTGGAGTCAAAGAGCTAAATATATTTTAAATGTCACCATAATGGTCCAGCTTTCATAACTTAATAAAGATCAGTATAAACGACTTGATTATAATTTAAACAGCTGATCTTTTGTGAGAAAAATAGCTGTATTTCTCCTTATTTTTAGGCTGGAACTTTTTCCCTCTTTTTGCAAACAGCTTGCGGCGGAGCATGGAGCTTATTACTCTACTTATAAACCAATGAAACGCCTGCATGGTGGGAGAAGCTCAAGCCTAAAGATCAGAGGAAAACCACCTATTATTACCACCGCTTTTCTCACAAAACAAATCTACAGGTTTTTTTAAATAATAATAAATTGAAAAAATGCTTGTACTGATCCTTAATAGTTACATTTCAGAAAACTGGACAAATACAGTGACAATTACATTTTCAAGTGAATATTATATGATGCATGGGCAAAAGAATTGAAAGTATTTTTAATGCAGTAAAAACTATGAGTTTTTGCAACTTGAAATTATGCCTGTCATAGACTTTTGTAGCAAATGTTTGCAACATAAATATAATAGACAGACATCAAAAGGACCCATCTAACAGCTATATGACCTATATTACATACATACTGCCAAAGCTCAGACGAAGCTGTTCCTGGTAACCACCCACTAAAAGGTCAGGGGGCGAAGGGGTTTTTGTCTAGAAGGTAGCTGTTAAATTAACAGACACCAATAAGGATCTCCATTGGCTAGAGACTTCTTGTGTTAGAGATTTCCCTTGGTAACAACTTTTTGCTGTGTGGTATCAGACAAATGATTGACTTGATTATGCTCTTGTCAAATCTAGTTGTTTTTAAAAACTACTACACTTGCCTCTCAGCCAGCCTGCCCTCCCCCTTATCTTAATGACCTTATTAGGGTTATATACACTCCACCCTTTAAAACCCCACTGCTACTAGCTCCGCCACTGCTCCTGCAACTGAAGTTATTCTAACATTAAGTAGTGGCCCCTCTGAGCCCCTTAAGCTTTCATCACGAGCCCCACGCTCATTGCGAGCCTTTCCCCTGTGTGTAGTTTAGAGGCCTCACAATGACTGTTACTATCTTGGGTTGTGTTACTGCCTTGGGTTAAATGTTACTGGCTTGGATTAAGTGTTACTGTCTTGCGTTAAAAGTGTTACTTCTGTGATCTCGTATTTACATCCTTCAGACTCATTTTTGTTGTGTTTACGTTTTTTTGGCCGCCATTTTTTTCCTCGCTTAGGCTATTTTCGTTCTTGAAAAAAAAAAATGCCAAATATGCCTCCAATTAAGTTGCAACCTCACTCACAGGCTCCCTGGCTCTCCCCATGTGCTATGTGTGTGTAAGTTAATTTGTGGCATATATTTTGTTTTTAGCAGGTCTTTCGAGTTCCGTGGTTCGGCCATTAAAGTCGTAATTTTCCGAGACCTACAGTCCATCTACGTGCTTCAGTTCTTAAGTCCTACAGGCTGTAATTTTGTGCACCGAGCAAAGTCCTACTGGCCTTCGACGCTCATTGCAGCCTAAGTCCCGCGGGCCTCGCAGTGGTTCTATGGTCCGCAATGTGAGCAATGATTTTGGCGCAGGCGTCAACAGCTCGCCTTGCGGTTGTGGCCCTATCGGCCGCAAACGGCTCATCAAGCTTTGCGAGGCTGGCAAAGCGTGACCAACGGTCCGTATATCCACAACTATTATAAGTGATACACAAACTAAACTAATATTGCATAGATCTGCTAAATAGTCTCTTAAAATATTTTGGAAATTTAAACAGCTATGCTTTTTTGCATTCTAATGTGCTTCTCTGCGTTTCACAAAAATATCAAATTTGCAAAATAGGTCAAAATGTTTTATACAGAGATTGTATTTGCACTGGCACGGCTCTGTGACAGCAGATATCATCAACATTTCAACTATTATCCTTTATTTGTAATATGCCATCATATTCCATAGCACTATGTAAAGTAATGAGACATTTTATTGATTAATTTCATGAACAAATTGAGTCCTGATCTCTAGAGATAATTTTATGTCTCTTAGATGATGGATTGGGCTATTCAAGATGTACAGGGTCAGAGATCACAGATGTTCGCAAGTCTCAGATAGCTCTACACTCAACACTGCAATAATTTCATCTGTAAAATGTGTGTGAATGTAGATCCATAGGTGGCAGTGTAGGCACATAGAGAGAAGACAAGAAAACCAAAAAAATGTCAGCTCTCACGGGTTGTTTTCCTCCATGTCTGACTGATTTAAAGGAAATCTTGCCGATTTTTAATAACAGCAATCTCACATTTCTGCAGAATTTCAAAGATAGATATCAGTATTTTTCCCATTATAAAGTGCTTTTCGGCTATATCTTCAAATCACACGGAGTATGTCTAGAATACTTATCTGATCCTACAGAATTGCTAAATCAGCAACAGGGTAACATATCAGACTATAATCTCCAATTAACTGTACTGTGCTGAAGTATGTGTATTGAAAGCATCAGAGTTGGTATGTTTTTATTAATGTTATAAGCTTAGACAACCTTCACTACAAATCTCATGTAGTCTGCATGACCAACATATGTCTCTGCATGGTTGGTATGTATCCCAAATAAAACAAATGACCCCTTTATAATCCTCTTTTTTTGACATTGCATAATGACTTGACACTTGCTCACATCATCAGTAACATAAACCAACAAATTTCACAGGTTGTATGTATTTGACTTCAAAGTGCTAATAAATCCAGATATTGCATTTGACTATATAAAAGAAGATGTGACTAAATTGAAGCTTATTGAGACCTAAAAGTTTGGATAAAATGCTGCTCTATGCACTTTATTTGTAAAATCAATCTACTTGAGTAGTGTTCTTATTACTGTTATCTTTTATAGTGATGGATAAGATAAAAATGACACTGAAGTCATGATGGGTCTATCATGCATTTTAGAGGCAGATTAGGAATTAATTAACACATTAAAAGCATCAGAGGAGATCTATAAAGGTTGAACTTGGTAGACTAAAAGTATTTTCTCAACCTTATTTACAATGGGCCTCATTCAATTGCGATTTGGCCAATTGAATAAGGCTCTAAATAAGCACATAGCATATTTTTTTAAAGACTTTTTTAGTTAGTGAAAACCTTGCTTTTGGATAGATGTTTACTAACTAAAAACTTCTTTAAAAAATATATGTTATGTGCTTATTTAGAGCCCTATTCAATTGGCCAAATTGCAATTGAATGAGGGCCAATGTAAATATGTAATCTGATAAATATTTATAAAAGTTTTTGCATAGGAAATTAGTGATGCAAAATTAAATCTACTTTTAATATTCAGGATATGCAGCTTTTGCAACACAGTCAGGACCTAATCAAGTTATGGAACTCTATGGAGATATCCCTTGTTCAAATGTACCCGATACAGCAAAATATACATTATTGTAAAAGCAGTTAGTATTCTGATGAAAAGTATTCAAATCTATTATACACACTATGTTTTCATGCTAAGAAAAATCAAACCCTTGATAAAACACATTTCACTCCAGCATCAATTTAATATCTGCATTCCTCCATGTACACACTCTCCCATTTCCATCAGTTGCAACATGAAAGGAGCCTTTGTAATGGGAGGGATGCAGACTTGTAGTGCACTTATAAAACCGAAAGGCAAAATGATGTTTGCCAATGATCTGAAGAGAATAGAAATAAAGAATCATCATATTGGACTCTTCTGCTTTCTTATATTTTCCTTTTATTCTAAAAAGGAAAGAAGATCGGCATTAACTTGGGAGTACTTCTAGAATAAAAAGGCAAAACAGAGTTTACCAATGAGCTTCAGACAGTTGTACTAAGGGAATATCATACTGGACTCAAGTTTTCTTATATTATTAAATGCAATTTGTGATGATGGTGGTTAATTAGATGACCACTGCAACTCTCTGCAATGTGAAGATTGCAAAAGAGCAATATAAACCAAAAAGCAATATAAACATTGGCATTTAAAAATATTGTCTTTTTTTTCCCCTTCATCTTGAATGTACTTCTCCATCCAATTTTACAAGGGAGGATTTTAATGTATGTATATATATATATATATATATATATTGTTTTGGGGTATACACAACTGAATGATAAAATAACCCTTAATTAACCTAAGGTAGCCATTATTAAGCAATCAACTGTAGCATTTTCTATCTTGTATGAAAACGTCCTATCTTCTGAGAGTCTGAAGTCATGTACTGAACAGTGTTTTTTTTTTTTTTGAAGTGGGTAAGAGGAAAATATTTCACACCTACCCACTTCCACCATAAAAGCTCTGAAGCAGGCAATTGTAAAGATAATTACAAGCCCTGCTTCTTCAAAAATATAAATTCCCTTTCATGCATACTACACTGATCAAAGTATCATGGATGCCCAAGGAACAGCTGATGCATTTTTGCAAGTTCCTTTTTTCCAGTCAAAAACTAGCTTTATGACATTTTTCCTGAATAATAATGCCCTTTATATATATATATATATATATATATATATATATATATATATATATATATATATTATATATTATATATATATATATATATATATATATATATATATATATATATATATATATTCAAATTGTTCCAACACATATTTTTTTTATGAAGAGTGGTCCTTCAAGTACTGAATGTTTGACATTTCTGGAGCACATCAGTACAGTAGTCCAACAAAGAAAAAAATCCCAGAATGGAATAATCTTCTTTGCTTTCTTACCATAATTTGGTGATGATTGTCTCCTCGTCATGCAGATATTTCTGGCGCTCTTGTTCCACCAGAACTCGCTGCCGCTGCACAGGGTCCTCCAGGTTCTTGATCATTTCAGACAATTTGCTGCTTAGTTCCATCTCTGCTTTTTTCATCATCAGTCTCACCGTCTCCTGGTTCTGCAGCTGTTACACAAAAGAAATCAGTTCCCATTTCATCTTCGCTTCACTCCCATCTTAGATTCACTCCTGATGTTAAGATGTAGCTTACAAGAAATCCATGATTAAAAAAAAATGAATAAAATGTCTAGAATTACACACATTGCAACTCTATTAAGTAGAGAAGAATTATATATCACCTCAGGAAATGCTGTCATGACTGTAAAACAAATGTCACTTTAAAGAGCTCATATAAGGAATTTACATGTTAAAACTATTTTTCAATTTAATATGTTTAATTAGAACTAAACATACATGTGCAAATAGTAGCAAAACAAACAATCAGAAACTATTATTTCAAAACACAGCATACCTCATTAATGGCCTATGCTGTACCCCTAACACCTCTCAAGGTCCTGAGCACTACTGAAAGGTAGTACAAGATTTGGCCTGCAATAATATTGATTAGACTGTCTTGGTAAGGCTTAAATAATATCACAGTTGAAAGCTTCCACTTCCTGTCAGTTGTGTTCAGGGGAGAGGTGCAGAGGAGTACAGCAGTTGCGATTAAATTATATTTTCTTGTTAAATATTTGCTTTACTGCTTTTTGAACATGTTTTATTAATGTTAATTAATGGTGAACTAAAAATACATGCAACATGAAAAGTGTGTAGACTGGCCCTTTAAAGGAACACAGTGGTTAATTGTTTTCTATATGTTCTTTTAAATCGCAAAATTTGACAATGTTTTTGGTTAGCGAAAAAACTAAACCAAAGCCAAAGCTTATTACTTATTTGGATTACTGGCGCTTCATAGCTACACCAATCTCCAGAAGTGTAGTTAGGGAGAAATTGCTTCAAGATCTTGGTTCTCCGCTTTATTTCAGGTCATTATTTAAAAATCTCAGAAGGGGTTATTAGCAGTGAGAGAAGGCGAAACTGGTTGAATCATAAGCCTCCAAGTTTCTTCTGATTCAAACAATTGGGCATGTTCTTCCTCATAATCAGCCCCCTTTATTAGTGTTAATTACCTGGGATAAGGTAGACTGTCAGGTAGGATGATCTTGAAAATTAATTTCTCCCAAAAATGACAAGATTCAAGAACAATAGCCTAATACGAAATCCATTTTTGAAAAACAATTGTGAATATCCGGTTTTAGTTACCATAACTTGGATCTTTGCTGTGTCTCCTTTTTAAGCTTATTTACAGGATTTGTGTTTATTATTAGTTATATACAAGTCTAAACATGATTGGGTTTCATTGTGTTATTGAATATAATATGTTAATATTTAAAGATTTCCTTTTATCTTTTAACATTTATTTAATAAAAGCAGGTAAGTTGTTGGCTTCACGGTTGCAACATATACAGTATAAAAACTGGAGATAGATAGGGGAGCATCGTATATAAGTCTGATGAATGTGCATGTAAAGACCCAAGTGGGCATTCCTGCAGAATAAATGCAGCCAGCATTGTGGCTGAGAAAATAAATTATCCAGATGATTTAACTTGTTTTTATCCATTATACGTATATAATATATCAATGTGCAAAAAGAATCCTATCAACACTAGTTTTGCTTAGGATAAAGAACTGATCTCTTGATCCTTGGATTCAAGAAAAGATAACTAGTCATTTGATATTTGTTATCTAAGAATTTATTATTGGCATAAGTCCATTCACATATTAAATTCAGGTTTGAAATCCTTAATCCTTGGTTCACCTACTGCAAATGACCTTGTTTAACCTTCCCTCTATCTGGACTTTTATCCCCTTCACCTAACTGTACTCATGCCTTACTGAAATGTAGTGGCTTTTTTTCAGTTATGTCTTGAATTTCTGCTTTTCCTCCCTTTCCACCTTAGCTGCCAGCGTCTCACTATCAGCTCTTCCTATTACACGTCTCTCCCTTGCCTCTAATTACTACTTGCATTGCATTTTATACATCAAGTTGTGATATAACTGCGGGAGAAGCTGTTCCAGCTTTCCTCATGTGCATCATCTGCCATCTAGACCAAAGTGTACAGTTTGCTATGATTAAAATTCAGAACTGGAAGCAAATGCTTGGTAGAACAGTACAACAGAGTCTTTACCCCAGCTATAAAACCAGAATAGTGTTAAAGCGACACATTGAAGTCACAAATGTGTGATCAAGCATTTAGAAGAGCAGGTATTAAATATTATTTGTGTTTGAAGTTAATGAAATAGATGAAGTCATGTGTTTAATCATTCTTACTAGTTTCACAGTGGGTGCTGTACATACTGTAACCGTCAGGACTTCCCAATTGTAATTCCAACATATCATGCAACTGCACCAGCAGCACTATGGAAAATTCAGTTACTTTTTCTACTTTGTCTAATATAGGCAAAATAAAATCTGAAGATGGTCCTGGTATTGTTGGAAATTAGATTGCACATTTTTAATCCCTGCAGCACTCAAAGAAACTTTTTCATTTAGAAAATCTCTTTCTATGTGCTCTTACCTCTAGTCAATGATGATATATATCATATGATCCACCTTTTTTTTTTTTTTTTACAAACCAATCTTTTTTTAGTTCACATACTAGTCAAGCGCAAAAATAAATATCACACCATCTTTCCCTGTAAACATCAGTCTAGTTAAGTCAAAATACCTGTATCTGCCTCATCTTATGCAGCTGAAGTCGAAGCTCTGCCACGTTTCGTCTCATATCGTGTAGACTGACTTGCATATCCGTGGAGCCAACTGGTGCTGTGTGGCTGATGACTGTTGTAGACTCAACGATGGATAATGAATTCTTCCCACTTGATACTGTAACAATAATAACATTATTATATAGATTTTGAAAATAGTTATTTTACAAAATAATTGCTGGTGTATTGTCAGCAGATCATCTCAGTCCACCTTAATTAAGAATAATAAACTTGAAAAGGAAGATTATCCCAGTATTAATAGTGTACAGAAGTACCTGACCTAGGTCTACATTTTGAAATGATCTTGGCTAATGAAAGGTTATTAAGTTATATATATTATATATATGCTTGTTTGGTGCTTGCCATAACTATAGAGGGGATACTTGACTTGCTTGTAGTCGCTGTGTCCAGACAGTTTGATTATTACTGCAAACCTACTCAGACTTGGAGCCCCATTAAATTCGAATTGAAATTTGGCGGCGTTACAAAGCGGTTAAATTAGACAAGCCCGCAACATATGTGGCCGACATCCAAATCCGTAAACCATGCTTCCGCACGTTCCATTTGCGGCCATGAACATGATAATGTTTATGGATTTAGACTGGGCCAATAGTAAAAGAGAACCTCATCATTACGTCACAAGAACATGGAGGTTAGATTTCAATCACTTACGGGTTTGAAGTACGAGATGCGATCGCACCCACATTCCAGAAATAATGCAATATGAAATAATCAATAAATATAATATTCTTGTCTATGCAAGTTCTATTATATGTATTAACACATTGATTGCTGGGATCGATACAACACGGACATTAAACATGAAATACATTATTTTTTACTGCTGATTTACAGGCTGATTTGCAGGCTACTGCTGATTTACAGGCTATGGACAGGACTTTAACCCCCTTGTGGGTCCTCTCTAGTACCCATAGGATTTTTGGCTCCATTTGTCGTTTACGGGTGTGAACGCCAGTGCGTCCTTGGGGATTTGTGACAATTTAATAGCGATTTGCAATAGTAACATTTACAGGCTTGACAGATCAAAGGCTTAGCTGGATTTGACGGCCCATAGGGTTTTTCCACCTGTAACCCACAGATCGTTTGGCAGGTAGCTGAAAGAGGCCAATTTAATAGCCGTAACTCTTGCGAGATCCTTTACGGGTTGCGATTTCTAAAGTCGGAGCAATTTAATGGGGCTACTGGTTTGAGTGTTGTAGATTCTTGCTTTGGACCCAGATTCAAGATCTGTGATCATCCCTTCTAAACTCAGCCTTATGGCTATATGTCCCACACTGCAACTAGCATTGTTATAATCCTGATGTTAAAATAAGAATTTACAACGTGATTAAAAACAAGCAAACAAGGGAATTGTCCAAATTAACATGTTTTATCACAAAACAGTATTTGACAAACCTTCAACGGAGTTTGTCCAAAAAAAAATATTTTTATTCTTAGGTTCTGGAAAATAATTTTATGAAACATGTAACAAACAACTATATGTGCATGAAATTGTTTTTAGAGAAAATCTTATTTTTAGTAGACTCTGCGTGTGTATAGGATGGTCAATGTTGTCAGCCTTCAGTACATGCTGATGCCTTAGGTTTGTGCTTTTTTACTCAGCAGTTAAAGGACCACCATAATGCATTTACACATAAAGCTCATAAGTTTGTTTGCTGTGTATAGGCTGAAACCAGCATGCAGTTTAAAATAAAAGTTAACTTTTTTCTTAGTTTTTAAGCTGTCTGTTTTCTCACCAAGCAGAGCTGAGTATTTCCTCCTACCTGTGTCTCTCAGGTGGTCAGCTCTGCCTGTGTGCTCGACAGTGTAGGCTCTGTTTCAGACTCCACATGCTCCGTAAAAAAATGGCAGGGCTATGATGGCTCATGCATGTTTTTGGGTGGGGCATATGGGGCAACTGCAAGCATGTTACAATAGAGCTGCTACCTCTATGTAGGCAGTGTGGAAAGGGGCTAATGATGTCATGGAGCAGAGCCAGTGACATTAGCCTGGTCTGATAGTCCAGTCACATTGAGGTCAGCTTTTTGACACCTATCAATTTCCTTTCTTATGTTCAGACGCAAGCAGTGGCACTTCAAGATGCAGATCCTGCATTCCCTGCTCTGTACCCAGCTTGTGTGCAATTTACAGAAAACTTTACTGTCATGTCAGCCTCTATACACAAGCAGAGTCTTCTAATATTAAGATTTTTTTCTAATATAATTTTATTCTGTTGGCATTCACAACTGCTAATTTTGGGAGTTTGTTACATACTTAAAAAAAACAAGTGATATTTTTACTATACTACATCTAACCTTTAATTTAGTACATCAGTTTACTAAACAGTGCTTTAGGAGGTATCTCAGATATTGTGTGGTTGCCAATGCTGGTGCAGCTGTTAGGAAAAACATGGATAGCCGCACAAGTTTGGACACATAATTTATGTAAAGAAACCAGTGGCATATTTACATTGTTTAGTTGTATGGATAAGTTAATGTTTCAGAGTTGTGCGTGCAACAGCTTGCACATTTATATAAAACAAGTAGAAAAAGATATCATGCAAAAGAATATGCAAAAAGTTGAAAGCAGTTGGTAAACAATCAACTCTACACATGGTTCGTATCTACAGTCAAATAGGTTTCTGTAATAAAGTAACATTTTTCCATTTGTACCTGTCCCTAATTTGTTTCTTTCAAAGATATAGATATGAGTAACACACCTCATTTGTACATATAGCTCCACTAGACTAACATACTGAGCATGGATCTCCCATGTAGTCCAATCGTAATACTAAATGTATTACAAATTGAATAAAAGCTGGGTCACATTTGTGTAGTAATGCAAAATATAATTTATTTAAAACTAACATGACATTGTAAAAAACATGTATGTGTGATTAATAAAGCATAACTAACAGTAACGGCCATTTAATCACAGAGTATACAATCATTTTGAGAAAAAAAACTTATTTTAGTAGTCTTTGGTACTGTATAGCCAGTAAACTAACAAGCCAGTAAACCTTCCAGTTCAACACATGAAAAAATGGGTATAGAGCAGTGAGAGCAGGGTGGAGGAGTCAAATACTAAAATATTATATCAAATCCCCATACCCTCCTCCTACCGCTCGTGAATAGATAAAAAATGGCAGCACTGTCAGGAGGGTGCTCATGTTTTCTGCAGGACTGGTATCCAAGTCAGCTAAAAAAAATGTTATCCTAAAAATAGTTTTGTACTTATTGTTTGGATAGTTGCTAGAGTTGTTAGCTTAAAAACATGTGAAGATTTTCCCAAACTACAACAGTTCCTTAAATCATTAATTGAAGATCATTGACAGACTAGCCTATTGAGGTACTGCAGTAATTTATCTATACTTTCAGAAACAAATTAGGTTCATTTTTAAAGAAAAAAATATTTAGGCAATAAAAGAGAAAGTATTTAATTGTTGCACATCGTCTTAGAGTCGTCGTCCCTTTATCTATCAAATATAGCAGTACTGACACTATAGATCTTCTACGAATAGAGGTTACAAGATGCATTAAGAGTTTACTTTGAGAAAATGTAGCAATCTCAGTAAACTGTGAATCAAACAAATGAACCTATTCTTTCTAGTTCTATCACAATGTGGATGCCTCCAGGTATTACTGCATTGTGCACTTACTGGCCCTTTCATTCTGTATCTCTCTGCCTGAACATTTCAACTCCCATCCAATTTGTATTTATTGTATAATCCCTTTGTACTGGCAAGATATTATGATGTTAAACACGTTTTGTATTCTGGATTCGAAGAGTCTGAGAGATGATCCGTCCTCAGCTAGGTCTGAAGCACCAACAAATCTAATCCAACATTGAAAACACTCAATCTATTTTATACAGATTATACATTTACAAACATATGGATTGTCCTATCTAATGCAAGTGTCTAAATTATACATGGTAGTCACTTATTTTATTACAAAATTCAATAAGGTCCGAATATATTTATTAAGCTTAGGTAAATGAATATTTTTATGTATACTCATACAAATATTTTATTATAATGACATTCTTGGCATAGGAACGAAATTTAGTTAGTGAAGGTGACTTGAAAAGAGAAGAACATGTAACAGATTATTTAAGTAATTCGGAAGCTTCAGATGATATGGTGCATTTAATAATGCAATGAGGTATGGTAGACATGGGCCATACCACATATTCAGAGATGGTTTCCGGTTTACTCTTGTAGGCAAGATATTACCGTATTTATGGGCGTATAACACACACTTTTTCTCCCTCAAAATAGGGGGCAAATGATAGGTACATGTTATACGCCGATATTCCCTCCCCCTTCCTCATCCTCAACCTCCCTCCTCATTCTAACCCCCCCCCCCTCCTCAACCTAAACCCCCCTAAGGAAGGAGGATGAGGATTGGGAGGTTGAGGAGGGGGGTTGAGGGGATTTGAGGAGGGGGGGTTGAGGAGGGGGTTGAGGATGGGGGGGTTGAGGAGGGAGGATGAGGATTGAGGTTGAGGATGAGGAGGGAGGTTGAGGATGAGGAGGGAGGATGAGGAGGGAGGATGAGGAGGGAGGTTGAGGAGGGGGGTTGAGGAGGGGGGTTGAGGATGAGGAGGGAGGTTGAGGTTGAGGAGGGGGGTTGAGGAAGGAGGATGGGGGGTGGAGGAGGGGGTTGAGGATGGGGGGTGGAGGAGGGGGTTGAGGATGGGGGGTTTGAGGAGGGGTTTGAGGAGGGGGTTGAGGAGGGAGGTTGAGGAGGGGGTTGAGGATAAAGAGGGAGGTTGAGGATTTTGCTTCAAAGTTCTTTATTTGATTTTTTTTTTTTTATTCCCTGAAATTCCCTTCTTAAAATGAGGTGCGTGTTATATGCCGGTGCGTGTTATATGCCGATAAATACGGTATTTTATTTATGTGCTTATTCAGATATTAGATATCATCATACAGAAAGCCTTTAATATGTCTAATTATTCATACCACTCAGAAGCACAATATACCTAAATATTATTTTATAATGATACATAGATTGTAAGGGCTTTTACTGCTATGTCCTATTATTATCATGTTCAAACACTGGCTGGGATTGTCAATGCATTAATTATTAATTTTAAACCATTTATCACTGAGAATCACAGTGTAATGGCTCTTAAATCATTCTTTATACAATATGATCCATTGCAGCTGTGGACAACGGTACGTGCATCATAATATGAATATAAGGGGTGGTAACTGCAAATCCGAGTTTAAAAACAAGTGCATTATATATTTATATTATTATTATTATAGGATTGTGTGTGAGGATATGTTTCTTTAAAGCAAATGCCTGAATCTTAAGGTTAATACTTAAAAAAAAGCTAGGGTAAGTATCATCTTTTCCTTTCCAAATGAAAACAGGTTTTGTTTGACAAAATAAAAAAAATAAAAAAATACCAGTGAAAGGGTCAAACCAGTATGCAAGCAAATTGTAATTTTGTGGGACAAACAAAATGTATTTTTTAAGGCTGCCAAATGGAAATTTATTTTGGAAATCTTACCAGATTCCTGAGGCTATTCCGAGTGGGCTTGTGTTCTTTGTGCATAAACAATGAACACAATTATATCAATTTAGAGACACTAGTTGCTTCTAATACTATAATTACATCTTTTTTTTTTACAAATGCAGTAAACAATCACAGTACAATTGGCTCATATTTCTTTGTGTGTTGTGAAGACACACGTGTACTTTGTATTTACATCACGCATGTACTTATCACAGGTTATATCATGGGACCATTCCTACTTTGTCATGCAGTGTCTGAATGTTCTGACATTCTATTCAAACAACTAATATATAAACACTATCCGACATGTCAGTTCTCAATAAATCTCACTCACTCATGTTATGCTTAAATGGTTTCATGAGCTTCAATGGGCCATAACTGACATAAATCATTATTTTTACTCTTAGAACCCTGACTTTAGGTTACCATCTCATGTGAAGGTCCTGAGCTTATGTTGCTTATGCTTAAGTCCAAATGATTAGTAAAACAACAAATTTGTTAGGATTGAACTTTGATATCCGAATATCGTTGATGATTTTAATTTCCACCACACTAGATCTTCATGTCCTCTATCATGGCCTCTCTCCCATATGCACAACCACTATTTCAGAAGAATGTCATCCTTCAGACCTCTACATGAAAAAGAAAATGTGGACAAACCAAGTAATCTTGCATTCACTGCAAAGATTGAAATACATTTTTAACAAATAAGAATGAATAATATGGACAATGAAGAGGCAGAATACAAAGTTTTCCAGTTGAGACATTATATTGTGGAAACTGAGCAGACGATAAAAAATAGCATCTAACCAGATTGTGGTCCTTCATCAAGACCAGAGCTGCTCAGAATTGGCATCTTGATAAAATATCAGTTTAATGCAATGGGGGGAAGTACACCATCTTTTGTTTCCTCCAATCAGCGATCATTAACAAAACTGAAGGCAAAATGAGGAACATGTAATCTGTCCAGGATTGTATATACTAGTAATAATTCCATGATGCCTTACCTAAAAATACCAAAATTCAAAAAGGACGATTTATTTTATCCCTGTTACCGGAGTTTCTAGACTAGCTGAGAGTAAGCCAGGAGTGAGCTATATGGATTTCTATCAATCTGCTATACCATGAAGATATATCAATGTTATGTGTTGGATGTATCATATATTATACAGCATAATGTAGTATTAAAAAAAAGTTATTCTGTTGCATAAGCTAAATGTTGTGTTATTTTTATTGATTTATGATTTTGATGAATGTACATTGTGACTAGACAACAGTGTTCATGGGAAATCATTTAGGGCTACTGCTTGTGAAGCTGCAGGTTGGCAAAGAACAAGGAACATAGGATGGAAAATATGAACAAAACAAAGTCTATGGATTTTTGTAATATATAGCACATTTTCATGAATGCCTCTTTAACTCACGTCTTGTGATAGCTTATTCGTTTACAGATAATCATATTTATTCTTGCTGAACCAGCTATTTAACATACCTGTGCCATCTGTACTTGGAGTGCTATGTGAAGATTTTAAGACTTTCTCACTGGGAAAAAAAAAGAAATACAGTTACAGTATAAAGTGTTTCCTTGTCAAATACTAAATACAACGTAAGGACAACAGCAGAGATAGAAAAAGACAACTATTGGTCATCTGCTTGAAAAACAGCCACACATGGCTCACAATGTGCCTTCTGTTGAGAATAAACGTTATGGCTTTGTACTTCACACTAGTCATTTTATCTACTTACTGTCTGAGGACATTTAGTTCAGCCATTATGACCAAATGGTAAGGCATTTACAACCTGCCCTTTAAGCAGGTGGGAGATTATAAGCTCTGAAGAGACTGGAACCCAATTCCTTCTGTATCAACATGTTTCTTTAGTGTTATATCTCTTGCATTTACTGTATTCAAAGCATTTTCATTTTTCGTTTGTAGACATGAAAAAAATATTGGTGCTTCACAAATACAGGTTCATTTTATTATTAACAATCATAACAGGAATGTAACATGCTTACAATATTAATATGATCATTACTGCTTTCTTTAGTAAATAAGAGAATTTCTTTATGAAGATATGTCCCATATTAAAAGTAGTAATGTTTCTATATACTATATTAGAATAGTACACTATAATATACATCCATGGATTCATTACACGTGGCATCAATGTCCTTTTCCGTCAGGTCTTGTATACACATGGTAATGATTTTACTGAAAATATGTGCACCTAAGGCATTAATGGATTGCACAGTCAAGGCTTGTACCAATACCTTATACTGTCCTGGTCTCAGTATGTCTATGACTCTTCTGCAAATGCACAATGTATGATGCGGGTATATAGATGACATATTTCATATATTTACCTAGGAACATCCTTGGAGCTGTTTGGACTGGGTCCTTTGAAAAGTGCAGTCTGAACAAGACCAGTTAAACTGGCAATCTGTTTCTCCATGGCCTGCATTCTCTCTCTGTAAAACAAGGAGTAAAATATTACCAAAAACCACCATACTGTGTGACAACATTTACAAACTCTACGAGGGGACACAACATATACATCACAAGGTTGGACTTCAGGTGTTTTACACAAATGGTAGCCCCTCATGGTATTCACTGAGATTGTTTCATTCTAACGAGATCCATAATACTCACACTACCTTTGCATCCATGTTCATAATTAGGCTATAGTTATTGCTAGTCAGGGGTGAAGAGGATGCAGCCATAACTCGCTATTGTAATAAAAAAATGCTTATTACTTTGTTACATTCTCCATTTATTTGCTGATTTATATATTAATAAAAGCAAAATAAAAAAATATTCCCTTTGCAGGTCTATAAGAACATAGAAATGAGCCTAAAATGTGAGAAAACAACATAGTAATAAACATTTTCATAATATTCTAGTGCAATCGTTAGAAAATGGCAAAAAGATGGATAGTTGCTTTGCTGTTTAGTAAATACCATGATGGTGACCACAATTACCATTTTAGTAGAACACATTCCTAAGAAAGCCATCCCGGGCATGGTTCCCAATGGGATGAGAGGTTACTATGAAGCAAAGGGACTATGATATAGCAAATATATACTCTTTTGAAGATAAAAAACAGGGGAATCAAGTATTTCTGTTGCATCTGACATACTTCCTCACGTTGGAGGAGACTTTGAATGGCAGCAGAGCTTTTATCTGCCCAATGAAATGTAGCAACTCAAATTTCTACTACTTTCAATATGACAGATGAACAAACAATTTCATATATATATATATATATATATATATATATATATATATATATATATATATATATATATATGTTTGTGTTGTTCCCCCAATAGTGATTATTTTCCCTTTTATCACGGAAGATATGTGCTGTCACGTGCCTGACTTTGCTAGGGACAATTTGCATCTGGGATCTTGAAAACAGCAATTATTATAATTCTGAATGCCAATCCTCCAGATAACCTCCTGGTCTTTATCTCTCTAAATGACATCTGACTAATACTGGAAGCAGTGCAGAAGAGTTTTGATTAATTAAAGGTTAATTAGGCACCTGGTCCTATAGGATTTACCCAATGTTTTTAAAGATTTTAATTCATGTAATGCCAAAATGTTTTTTTGTTTTTTTTTCATATTCAAGGACATTTCCAAAGGCTGCATAATACAGGATTGATGTAAACCAGATACATAGTGAGTTATTTATGATGAAACTCAAGTGCAGCAAATGGAAGGCTAATTTTTTTTAAAGCATAACAGTCATGGTTTAAAGCATACTCACTTTATTTTGTTATTTGCAAACAACTCATTATTTTCATACAAGTCAAGCAAGTTGCATATCACATTGATATATAATAACTAGCAAATTGCCCATCAAAAATGACGGGAATGATATTGTAAGCCGGGCAATGCTGTTTGCCACACAATGGCCCCTCATCCACATCCAGCGCTCATTGCGAGCCTCTCCCCCTGTGTACTTCACAGGCCCTGTGATGAACAGCTTTGCCGCTCAGTGTCGTTTTTGGAACTTTCCTGCTTTGCAATGATCACCTTCAGTGCTCATTGCGAGCCCCACGATGAGCGCCTTTGGCCTCGTTTTCATCCTGTTACGTTTTTTCGGCCGCCATTTTTTTTCTTGCTTAGGCGATTTTCGCCTCAAATTAACTTGCAACCTCACTCACAGGCTCCCTAGCTCTCCCCCTGTGCTGTGTGTACGTTAATTTGAGGCATATTTGGGTTTTTTGGGGGCGGTCTTTTCAGTTATGTGGTCGGCCGTTAAATTCGTTAATTTGCGCAGCTGCGCAACTGCCGTCCTCTTTGCAAGGCCCGCAGTTGCATCTACGTGCTTTGGCTCTCGTTGCAGCCTAAGTCCCATCGATTTATCTCTCTTGTTGGATTCCTCTTTATACTCCCAAGATTTACTCCCTAACCCATCTTCCTATGTGATTTCCTCCTCATTAAATCAGTTTTCAGAGTTCAAAATAAATTAATAGGAGTCTATTTTTAGGCAATAACCCCTTTTTTGCCCTGTTTCACCAGTATTTTTCCCAATCAATCCCCCTGAAAATTGCCTGGAGCTACAGCCATATAGAACAATTGTAACAAGTTAAATGGTCACTGTAGTATGAGCAAAACATTATGTTTGAAGTTTGTATTAAACCAACAACATTAGCAGCGATTTAAGCCATGAGCTTCAAATAATTTCTGTAGAAAATCTTAAATTTAGCAGATTCTGCTTGTGTTATGGGTGCTTCCATTTTGAACTGTTACTTTGCCTGAAGCCTAAGAAGAAGGGTCAATCTAATTGCTCTATTACAATCTTCTAAAAAATGTTAGATAATTATTAAGTTAATGTATTTATAAGAGCAAACACTCCCAAGGTTGTTAAATCAATAGGGGCACTTTTTTTTTGCTAGACCTTAAAAACAGCTTTTCCCCCCTGAAACGGCCCTACACTACAGCCACATTGAATAAGATACAAATAAAAATAATATTCATAATCCCCCTTGCATGTTCAATTATAAATTTCCCAGGTATGTGTATACATTATAAATATTCACTGGACTTTCATCTGTTTTAATAGCAGAATACAGAAACAGACTCTTCACATTTTTCCAGAATTCATTAAATCGATGTATTTATTTTTTATTAAAAAGTCAATAATGCAGAGCTTATATCTGGACGTGATTGTAAAGTTCCTGAGATACAGATGGAAAAAATGCTCAGGTTTGCTAAGCTGCAAAGTAAGAGACAATCTATTTCTAGTTTAGGAATCTGGAAACAATTTCACATTTTCTCTAAAATTATGTGTTTTTAGGGATAAACTTGGCTTTGTTCGAAAACCACAGCATATATCATGCTGCAAGAAAACAACATTTATTTGCTCAAGAAATAAGCAAACTATCTGAACTGCAGTAAAACCCTATTACATTATATTGATCTACAGTGCTAAGGATATTTAGACCAGTGTTAATATGGATACAAATTTACAGTGCCTTGCAAAAGTATTCAACCCCCTTGACTTTTTACCTATTTTGTTACATTACAGCCTTAAGATCAATGTTTTGTTAATCTGAATTTTATGTGATGGATCAGAACACCATAGTCAAAGTTGGTGAAGTGAAATAAATGAGAAAAATATCTAAAAATATTTTTTTTTTTAGAAATAGAAAACAGAAAATTGGCATGTGCGTATGTATTCACCCCCTTGGTTACGAAGCCCATAAAAAGCTCTGGTGCAACCAATTACCTTCAGAAGTCACACAATTAGTGAAATGATGTTCACCTGTGTGCAATCTAGGTGTCACATGATCGGTCATTACATATACACACCTTTTTTGAAAGGCCCCAGAGGCTGCAACACCTAAGCAAGAGGCACCACTAACCAAATACTACCATGAAGACCAAGGAACTCTCCAAACAAGTAAAAGAAAATGTTGTTGAGAAGTACAAGTCAGGGTTAGGTTTTAAAAAAAATATCCAAATCTTTGATGATCCACAGGAGCACCATCAAATCTATCATAACCAAATGGCAAGAACATGGCACAATAGCAAACATGCCAAGAGACGGCCGCCCACCAAAACTCACGGGCCAGGCAAGAAGGGCATTAATCAGAGAGGCAGCACAGAGAACTAAGGTAAACCTGGAGGAGCTGCAGAGTTCCACAGCAGAGACTGGAGTATCAGTACATAGGACGACAATAAGCTGTACACTATTTACACTATTGTGAGCTATAAGTAAAAAAAAAAAAAGAAGCTCTACATATGTATTATGTCGGTTATTCTACGCTTTTTATTGTTAAGTAGATAACCTTTGATTAAACTCATACCCTGTAGCTATAAGGTCTGTTTATTTTCACAAGACGTTTGTGTGTACTGTCAGAGTGTGGAGAGGTTTCTGCAGTTTTTATGTTTCGTAAGTGCAATCTTTCTTGTGTGTGTTAAAATAACCCAAACTTACCTCACCATATATTTTTGCTGTTTTTTTTTTTTATTTGTTTTTCTGCAATTTTTTTTTTTTTTTTTTAAAAGACTAGTAATAAGCTGGAATTTTGTTCTGATATAAACAGCAAGCTAGATGGGCCTTTTTATTTACCTGTCATCAAAATAATGTTTGTAGGTTTAAAAGGAGGCAAGACGAAAGAGAAACAAACTATGCAGGGAGGACAGAGAAGGCAAAGAGTTAAAGACAATGGAAGAAACAGAAAGAGACGAGGGAGAGAGAAGGGAGAAGAGAGATGAGAATAGAGTGAGAGATAAGCAGAAGGGAAATAAATGGAGATATAGGAGGGTGGAGAGAGAGAGGAAGAGTGAGGATAACAGTAGAGATAAGAGTGAGAGAAGGGAGACAAAAATCTGATTAAAAAGGAAAAAACACAGAAATGTATTTGTGCTGGTGTCATATGACTTGGAAACTACTGGCATGTGTTGCTTATGTATTATTCCACTATCATATCACTGCACAACACAGGCTTCCCCCTCCCCACCTCATTATCATATCACTGCATAACACAGGCTTCCCCCCACCTAATTTCCCTCTAATTGTAATCACTCCATGATACTTTCCCTGGGGGATAGTGAGGGTGAAGGTAGGTGGAATATGAGTGATATGTGAAAAGAAGAGGAATGGAATATGAAAAAGGAAGAGCAAAAAGCAGAAGGCTGAGAGGGGGGGTAGAAAATTAGACAGGGAGGGTGAATACTAGAAAAAAACATAATAAAAACAAAGAGTAGACACAAGTTGGAAAGATATGAATCAACTGCAAGAGAAAATAAATATAAAAAAGTCAGGTGTAAAAGTCTGGTGCAAAAATAGATGACAGAAAAAGTAAACAAGCCATTGCATCCTCTAGGGTTGTTAAAAAGGTGGAAATCAAAAGCTTCCCTAGGTCAAAGCTTTCCTTGGTGAGACGTACTGCTCCATAACATTGGGCTCCTTCTAGTGGCACCCTCTAATGCATAGATCAATATTTTGTGTGTCCCCTATTCATATAATCTGAGGGGATTTATCCCCCACGTTCCTATGCCCCTGGTAGTAGTACAGTAAAACAAAACTAATGTTTGCCATTTTGAGTGGTCAGTTTGTCTTTCTGATTCAACCCCTAAGAGAGGTTGAAACGTTTTGTTAACAATAGATTATTGCTTTTAATTATTGATGTATGCAACGGCCTGAGTCTGGACAAGTCTAGTTTGTTTTTGAGCCAAAAAAGTGCCTCAGAGGCTTATATGTAATTAAATGCAATAATCGCACATTAACAAAGATAAGTATCAGGAAAAGACTGACAGCTTAAAATATAGGAACATGCATTTGTTTTAAACAACATTCAATTGATAAAGCACATGGTATTATTTATAATTTTAGATTACTCAGTTGGATCGATGTGTGACTAAATTAGAAAAATGATCATGGAAAAAGAGCCTAAGAAATAGATTATGCAAGTTTTTGTGGTAAGAAAAAAAAAAACATACAAGAAGTCCGGCATCTCATGAGTGGCCATGACAAAGACGTTCACATGATCACAGAGCTGAGCTTGTGGATCGCACTAACCAGAGATTAGATTTCATGTAATAAGTACTTTTCAATTGTGGTTAAACAAAATGTTACAGAACAGACAAACAAAAACATCATAGGCAGAGAATACAACACGATACGATTGTTCCTTCCCAGCCCACTGCTGCTGTTGTGTGGATTGAGATGCCCATGACTTTAGTAACACAAGTGAGGCCCAAACTAATGTAATTAAAATATATATTGAACTTAAAAAATATATTTTCTTTAGCTTCTGAAAGAATTGTACCACTATTTATGGTTTAAAAGGGATATGGATTTCACTAGGAATACAATATCCCTATGTATCAATTTACTTTTTTGACATTATTATTAAGAAGTGCTTAAAAGCTAATTTTTTTCTGCCTAAAAGCATACAATTTTTAACTAATGCAGCTCATGAGAATGTTAAGTGAGGTGTTTCAAATTAGTCTGTCAGTGACCTCTGGCAAGGAGCATGTTTCAGAATGTTGCCACAGATTGGTTGCTGTGAAATAGTGCAAGCCCACATATTTTATATATATATATATATATATATATATATATATATATATATATAT
>CM050166.1:391748743-391876243 GCA_027410445.1 Discoglossus pictus | reverse complement strand
GCCACTAAAGGGAAGTAGGCAGATAAAGAAAAACAGATTAAGCCTCCTTTCAGGATAGCAGCCCAGGGCATATCCTCATCCCCCAGACATCAAAGAGAGGTAAATAAAAACATACCTGCTGTCATCTATATCCTTAAACTTCAAGATTCATTTTTTAAAGCTGGAGCATTTTTATTTTTTGCTATAATAATTATTAAATAAACAAAATTATTCCTACTCTATAAGCACTACAGTAGCCCTTTAACCATAAAAAAGATGAAAATGCCATCAATGTTATTATACAGTTTGTATCCATATGTAGGCTTGGATCCTACTGAGTTTTTATAGGGCTGCAGTTATTATTTCCCAGAAAATTCACATGTGTTTTGTAATCATTTCAGAACAAAATGTACATCATTAAACTCTATAAATAGTGGATATAATTACACCATATTATTATATATTAATCTGGGTTTTTGTAGGTGGAGATTTCCTTTTTTGACGGCATGTGGTAGATAAATTGTGGGGACTGGGCCATTGGAGAGACTAAATGATCAGAACAAATTAATATTACTTTATATATATATATATATATATATATATATATTTATATATATATTTATATATATATATATATATATATATATATATATATATATATATATATATGTTTGTAGGGTGTATATACACACACATTCTCATTGTCCTATAGGACAACTAACTAGTTTTCCTGACTAGTTTATCTATTTTTAATTCGTGCATCTATTTATTAATCTATACACACACAAGAACCAATGTAGTCAAAACTGATTCAATATGATCTTTAGAATATCTAAAATAATAGACGAAATTTAGAAAATAATAAATAAATAAATGCATTTTTAGGTTTTATCCCAAATTTTCTTTACTGCAGGTCATACATTTTATTTTGACAGCCGATTCGGACGGTTTCTTTGACAAGAGAATATATCTTTGTAAACTAATGAACTTTCAAATACTGCTACTTAAAGCTCAGGCATTTAATTATACATAACACTTTTCCATTTTGTATATAGAGTCTCCCATGTAAGTTGATGAAAGCAAAAATGGTAAAATATAAAAAGGTAATATATTACAGGCTGTTTTATTTTATTTTGCATTTAAAATAACAAATATATAATTTTGTATATTTTCAAATGAGTTTTTTCAACAACAAAAATTGTAAAGATATGTCCACAGTGGCAGGCCAAGCAGAACTTGTTAGTAATGCAATTAACATTTATTTAATAATAAGGGCACAACATACAAAATAAAAGCAACCCAAAACCACTCCCAAATAACAGATATCAATACCCAAAATATTTCATTGCTCATTGCGTAGTGACATAATAAAACAGGATTAAAATCTAAAATTAAACCATTATAGTTTTGGATACACACTTACAAATTTCAGTCACCAAAATAATGTTAAAATTAAATAAAACAAATGACCCTACCCCCCCCCCCCCCATAACATTTTTGATTAGTTTATTAAGTTTTACCCCAGTAAATCTTGTTTCTAAAATATTTGTTTTAGTTTATTAAATATGTCTGATATACCACCTAAAAGGAGGTCAACACAAGCACAAATTGATACATGTTAATTTATGTAAGTATTAAATACATGTAAATGTATACTTATTTATATTGGTGCTTAGGTTATTATTTGCTTATATTGAATTAGCAATTTTCCTTTAATCCCCTAAACTGATAAGAGCTTTGTTAGGGACTGAAAACATAAATATTAAAGATACATACATTCAAACATAGGCACCAAGGTCCTCCTAATTACAGATGGCAGGTACAATCATATTGTTATTATCTGCATACACAAACATGCTAAAAATGTATGAAATTTAGTGTCTAGATCTCTTACCTTGTATAGTTGTCTTTGGGCGCAGGTGGAACTCCATAGCCTGCAAACACTTGCTTGTCAGTCGGGGAAGGGATAACGTCCGCCATTCCCATAATCCCACCAGTATTACGCACCTTGGCTTCTACAAACATACCAGGGCCTTGATCTTTTTTAAAGGACTGTCTAATAGGAGAGGATCTGTCTGTTTGCATGGCATGAGGAGGGGCATGGGCATTATGGGCATGTATGTCCATCATCCTCATATCCGTCACTCTGTGAGGAGATGCTGGAGGTGTTTTAGTGCCAAGTGTTGGCAAGTGGCTGTCAGAGTGTTTCCGAGACTTTTGTCTATACATGGATTGCTCCATCATCTCCATTTGCATAGAAGAGTTTGAGTAAGTGCTTGCAGATCTCATTGCTGCCCTGTGATAGGTAACAAGATGATCAGGGACATCAAGAGGGTGCCCGCCATGAGATGATGCCACACTCATCCTCCCTTCATGATATAAGTAAGGCTCAGCATACATGCCATCATTTCGTATCAACTGGACATTTTTGTTGCCCATATCCTCATCTGGTTTAACGTCCCTCCTTTCCAATATGGCACTAGGGCTTGGCGATATGGATCTAGACACAGGCAAGCTTGAAATCCTCTCTCTTGGCATTGTGGTATTGCTCTGCACCACCCCTGGGCGATTTCCTCCATAAGGAATCCGTGAGGGAGATGGTGGCATTGAGTGGGGTACAGGAGTAGCCGGTGGGGATATAGGGCCTGCATGAGAGGAATATGTTGCAGACCCAGGTCTATGGACTGCTGGGCCTTCTCGAACTTGGTAAGAAATTTCTCTTTGCATCTGAAAAGGAAAAAAAAGCTATTAGAAACAGAATAGTAATAAACTTGGGACAGGAACAGGAGAGCAATGGTAAAACTTCCCTACATACAGAGTAAAATTACATAAAACAATGAACAATCCAAAATTGAAGTGGCCATGGTAATGCGAGAGAGAAGAAGAAAGAGGAAAGACAGAAGAGAATGAGTGAGAGGGAAAGAGGGAGAAACAGAAAAAGTGGGTTACAAAAAGGAGAGAGAGGACATAGAAAAAGAAAAAGTGGGCAGAGCATGCATAACATGCCCATACTTATTGTACAAAAATACTAGTTTTCTAATGGGCCTTTCCAGATAAAGCACCAGTTTCTTATTTAATATCTTATTTAATATCTGTATATATTAAACATCTGAACATCTTCAAGCTATAAATAAGATCGTATAATAATATTTCCATAAATATGTAAAATACATAATTATTTCTGCTGTAACTGCAAAAATGAAATACACCATATAAATCAGTTTCTATTAATGTCCAATTCTAAATATTTCTAATAAAATAAAAAATAAAAAATATATATATATATATATATATATATATATATATATTAACATTAAGCAAAATGTATTATCAGAGTATCATCTTCAAGAAGTTCATTATCTCTATATATTGAATACTCTATTTACGCACAGAAGTTAAAAGAGTTGTTATCATAATACATTCCCCTCACTTTTCACCTGAAAAAAAAAAAGATAATAAAAACAAATATATTTAGGAAATGTGAAGTATGCATACAAAATGGCCAAAGTGTCTCCTATGATTTATGGTCATATTGTGAGAAACAGGGATTATGTCAGGTATGTGTATGTTATTTATGGCTTATCTTGTCAACCTACACATGACACTTCAAGATAAAAAGACTATTATTACACAATATGTCATAGAAATGCAATTCTAACACAATGATCTCTGTGTTTCTCTTATAGAGCCTGTGTTTTGTGGTGGAACGGGCATAGCCTGGTATTTATTATTGTCCATTGCTGAATATGATTGTGCCTTAAATTATAATAAACATAATTAATAATTAAAAGGATAACATTGAATACCCACAATAATGGCAACCCAATATATTTTCATAAATTTCTAACCACCAAAAAATTGCAGAGACTTTATGTAATAATTATTTTTTGGTGCAAAAGAAATCGTTGTTAGATGCAGAATGCCACATCCTCCTATTCATACTTCCTATAAAGCTGCTCCTCAAGATGCGGGAGTACCGTATTGGTCCGAATATAACCCGTATATAAGCCGCACTCGTAAAGTGCAAGGGGAAAAAATAGAAAAAAAGATAGTACTCAAATATAAGCCGCACCCGTAAAATTGGAGAGAAAAAGTCTCTCAAAGTGATCAGCCATTGCAAGAAACAGGCTTTCTAATTAGCACCGTAGCTTTTTTTTGCAGGTTACAGGCTTTACAGGACGTTAGAATCACTAAAACCGTAAATCGCTATTCAATACCGCAGTCTAAAGCATTATTTTTTAGTTAGCTGTTTACTAGAAGGTCATTTCTAAATAGTAATCATATAGTATCAACTGGACATTTTTGCTGCCCATATCCTCAACTGGCCAAGATGGCACTAGGGCTTGGACCAGTTGGTGTAGACTTTGTTAAGAATGTGCATGGTGATTGGTTTTGAACATTTTCTTAATTGGTTAAGACTGTTTGCCTATGGGGTTGAGCATTTCTGATATGTGTAGATATATAATTTTACCATTTTGCTATATGCGCTATCTTTAATGAATTGAAGAAATGGTTCATATTTCATATTTTTTTTATATTTTTCTTCCCCATTATATGCTATTTCTTGTCTATGTTATAGCTTTTTCTGGGGAAGAGTATATACATAAATTCCTTTGCTTTTTGGCCTGTTTTAACAAGCTATGGCTCTTATACATATATGTATCATGTATAACATTGTTAAACTGCTAGATTGAAGAAGATTTGTGTTTCTGTAATAAATGTTGTGATTTTATATTTATTTATATGCATATCGTTCATTGGTTATGTTACTTAAAGTTAAGTCTCTGCTAGCTCCTCATTAAAGAAATCTTGATCTGGGTCGTATTACTTGCCTAGAATTCCTTTTAGATGAAGTGGAATGTGCTTTTTATGTATGCCGTTATTTGTATAATGTATTCCAGTTTTCCATCTTTCTGTAAGCCGTATAGATTTGCATGCACATTAGGTAGACGATCACATAAAATGTGCCATATGTGAATTTCTTTTCATTCTCACAATTCAAGTATTAATCACACTATCCAAAGTCTTCATGGTACTTCTAGCTATATATGTAAAATGGGAATAAAACTTAGAAGGACACAGGAACACCATATTAATAATATATTTTTGAAGATGTAAACAAGTATTAAATGAATTATCTGTTTGTCCCCCCATTCCATAAAGAATGCCTCCGCTAGATTCATCTACCATACTCATCCCTCCGTGTCTGCATCCCCTCTCTGTCAGTCACGCCACTGGCTTCCTGTAGCCTCCTGGATTAAATCTAAAATAATGACCCAAACATATAAAACCCTCAATGATAATGCACCCTCATATCTCTTATCTCGTCTTAAAATACTCCCCCTACCGCCCTCTTCTTCCTGCTAATGACCTTCTTCTATCCTCTTTTCTTATCATCTCCTGTCACTCCTGCATTTAGGACTTTTCTTGTGCTACCCCTATTCTTTGGAACTCCTTGCCTCGCTCCACTAGAATATCCTCCTACCCCAAGACCTTTAAAACCTCACTAAAAACACATCTGTTTAAACAATCTTATCACCTCCAGCCTTATTATATACAATCTATCACTCTCCTGTATCTCACCCAGACCCTTTAGATTGTAAATTTGAACGTTTTTAATCTTGCATGGCGCTTTGGCTAGAACACTAGATTCTAAACTCAAAGACAGGGCTCTCCATTCATTTGCAATGTGTTCAAATGTTGTTGTTTTTTTTGCCTTGTACTTAACTCATGTATAGTGATACAGAATATATTGGAGAGTTACAAATAAAGGATAATAATAATACTAATTGTGCATTATGGATTACACCGCTCCATTACTATTGCCTGTAATTCCTCCCCTAGTGTCCTACAAGGTGTCAAGAGAGGATTAGGAAGTGCTTGTTATCATTAATATAATAGCAAACTGATTTTAGATTCACTTATCAAGGATCCCTCCAATTTTACAAGATAGATAGACCAATTGATACTTTGCTATTTAGTTTTATTCTTAAAAAATATATAATTACTATATCTACTGTGAGCTTATAACATTGAAACTCTGTCATAAGGAGGCAAATATTGGGGTGGGGTTAACATGGTCTTGAAAAAAAAAATCTCCAACATGTTGCCATCTTTTTGAGATATATAGCTATATAGAGTATCTGGGTATTTTACTTTCAAAGCTCTAAACAATTACGGTAGGTTCCATGAAGAACTCTTGGTTCCCAACACTCCCACTTATGCCCTTGATCAGCAAACTAAATGTTCCTCGAGTTCACTTAGCACTTGTTCTTGTTCAAGCTTTCAGTCACGCAGCACCAGTTCTGTGGAATTCTCTCCCCATAGTCCAATGGTTCCTCCTTTTGATATTTTCAAAAATATCTCAACACTTTTCTATTTTACCCAAGTATTTTGATAAACTACTATCTGAGGTAGAACTGAAAAGGGATTTTAGTCCCTCTATGAGAAAAGCTCTATATAAATATGCAATTAGCAGTAATACATGGCGGTACCAAACAGGAGACGAACCCAAGGAGACAGAGGGAAATTAAGTGTGGGGGCAGATGCAGAATTAATGGACTACTGTAGATCTGCATTTAAATACTTACTATTGAAGAACTGCACTTGAAAACTAGCAAAATGATAATATATAATATAGATTTTTCATATGCAAATATGCTGCACATTTTTGGTTTAAATAGACTGAATACAAAGGATGCATCTAAATGTTCAATGTGGATGCTAAAACCAAAAAACTTGATTTATGAGGACACAACAGCTTGAGAAAGTAACATACATAATTAAGAAAATGGGTAAAGAATAATTACAAAAAAAATTAAAAAACTAAAGTTTGTGAGTTTTTTGCTTTTTTTCGAAAGACCACAGGAAAAATAGGACCCCAATGTTCCTTTAATCAGGTCTAATGCCTGTTTTGTGTTACTATGAGTCAACAGACATTGCCAATTATTATTTACCAGCAATATTTTTAGCTTTATATGACTTCAGCATGATATTATATATGCCACTGAGAAAGAGAGTCAGACACTGTGGAATCTACTCCAAGGAACATTCCTGGGGTGACTTACTGCTTACTGACATCTACAGAGAGTCAGCCTTTAAAATTAGGCTGGGCATAATATTGGTTTCTTTTTAAAGCTATTAAGCTCAAGTCTCAAGGAAACATGATAAGTTTAACTCCTCACAGCTAGTACTGTCAATACAAAGAAATAAAATACTTACAGCTACAAAAAAAAAAATAAAAAAAAATCCATTTTGAAAATGCAGATATATTTGTTCCCCTTAGGTTTATGGCGCCATCAAATTATTTGTACTTTATAATGTATTATGAATAATTAAAAATAAAGTATACTTGTCATGACTTTTTATTATACATTTTTGTATTCCAGTACAGATTATGTTGGAGGTGGCATATAATATTTTGAATACTACTGCAATTATATTTGTGTTTGTACAAAAAACATTTTTAATTTTATCTATTTTTTTTTAATTGAAGGAGTGCAGATTTTTTTTTTCAGTGCAAGCTTAATGTATAGATGCCACTTTACACATCATACCAGTCCCAAATTATGGTTTAATTGTATCTAATAAATATACCAATCTACATATACTTAATATATAAAAAAACATTTACATCATAGTTTATCCAATTACAGACACACACACACAGGGTTAAGGTTTGAAAGCATTGTGCCAAGGTAATATATGTAGCAAAATAACCCAAATCTACCCTTTATACAGTGTCAACCTTCTATTAAACATTATTAATTATTGAACAAAAAAATGAAAATTATTTCCAGTTGTCTACAGTTGCAAAATGATTTAATCTAAAACTCAAATGCAGTTCTCGGTAATTATTTTGACACTTGAAGGTCAGGATTTCTAAAGCTCAGTGTATTGAAACAGAAATCCTACCAAGTGGGTGTGAGACTAAATACCCCAAAGAAGTATGGTCTAATTGGTAATGACAACATACACACTTAACTGGCATGTATGTACATTGCATTGTATACACTCTAATAAGTGCCATGCAAGTAGCATGATACATTATCTGTTAAAATTACTGTTTTTAAAGAATTCTTAACAAAAAAAATGATACATTTAACTAAAATCCATTTTTTTTTCTTTTATACATTAAGGGTTTTTACTTTTCCTGAATCATGGCATTGGAGCACTAAATTATGTCACAAAGCAAAAATGCTCTGTCGTCAAACTGAAACAAGCTCACACTGGGACATACTTACAGTCTATTCATAAAGAAGACATCATATTTATTGGAAAGTTATCTGCCTGGTCTTCAAGTGGTTTCAAAGTAGCAGAAAATATCCCAATGATCAGGACGGAGGAGCGACACAGAGCCTCTATCCAGATGGTAATGTGCTGTGTACGCCCACTGGCCTCGCAGGCCTCATCACATAGGGCTGTAAAGCAGCAGGCTACCAAACCAGTTCTGTTACATTCACTCTACACGGCGGATTGGAGGTGCTGGACAGCCAGACAGGAGGCCAAAGCACTACTTTAACAACTTGGAAATGTATATTTAGCTCCCAGAATTAAAGGGACAGAGAAAATTTTATAATTGTTGCAGTACTTTAAAAAGGACTACTGTACAAAAGTTGTTTTATTTAAAAAAGGCACACTGTTCATTTAGGCAGTATGCTAAAGAATGAGAATTGAGCATATTATTAATAAAAAAAGGTAAACTTACATATTTTTTAGGAGCTCTGATCAAGCACTGCATGTCCTCCATTATTGGAGGATTCTATTTAAATGATAAGGTTTTTGTGCATACTCCAGACTCTGTGGCCCTCATTCAATTGCGATTTGGCCAATTGAATAGTGCTCTAAATAAGCACATAACCTATTTTTTAAAATAAGTTTTTAGTTAGTGAAAACCTTGTTTTTGGATAGATGTTTACGAACTAAAAACTTCTTTAAATAAATGTTATGTGCTTATTTAGACCCCTATTCAATTGGCCAAATTGCAATTGAATGAGGGCCTGTGAGTGAGCCAGAAATAGCTCTGTGCACAGCCATGCACCCCCCCCCCCCACCCACATAATTTACATAGAATCCTCCAAGAAAAACTAAGTAGCAATGGAGGACATGTAGTGCTTGATCAGAGCTGCAAATGGAGTCAATATATATATATATATATTTTTTTTTTTTTTATTTATTTATTTATTTATTTTTTATTTTTTTAAAAATATTATTATTTTATTTTTTTTAGATATATGAAAAAAACTTTTAAAAATATTTGTTGGTGTTAATAACATGCTCATTTCACTTCTTTTTTTTTTAACATGCAGCCTACATGGGAAGTATACCTTTACAGTGGTCTTTCAATCTACAAGACTAATTAATCAAGTTTCCAATGTATTCCAACAAAAGCCTGATATTCTACTTTGAAGATTAGGATCCTCCCGGCTCACATATAACAACTATAGCTGATCCAGATTGTACAGTGCGGATCATGAGGAACATTTAGCAACTACATTTGTAACCCTGTCACAGAGACTTATCAAGGAGGGAGGATGTCTGGCTCTGATTATAGTTATAGGAATACAGCAAAGGTCCCATTTATTGAAAATATTGAAGTGCACATATAAACAAATATAATCGCAGTTGGTTGTTATTAAAGATTTTGAGGGGAGGAGAACCAAATGGGCATGCTCTTTGTTCTTAGTACCAGATGAGATAGTCGTTTGGAGAGATGATCTTTTTATCTTCTAACAACATCCAACTATATTTACTTATGTTTAGATTTCTGAAATAATAGGATCTTCATATATATATATATATATATATATATATATATATATATATATATATATATATATGTATATATATATATCCATACCTTTAAGAAAATACAGTTTTAAAACTAAAATGAATTTGCTAATAGCAAAAAATTGCAAACTTTCTTATTTAGGCTCCTAGTACAGAGTTCTGATTTTTCCAGATTGTTGAATTTTGAGAATTGATTCACAAGATTGTTAGCCATGTGAGCATTAGTGGGCATCTTAAAGTCCTCTAGGGCTTCCTACAAAACCTCATCCTCCTCCCCAGAGTCAGAAGCTTGGCCCACTCACTACATCTTACAATCTCACCATTTTTGTTATGTATCCAACATATTTCGTAGTCCTTTTGAGAACGTGAGGCCCATAAACTGAAATCACCACCATACAGAATATATAGATAAGGCAAACCGCTGCGATGTACAAGAAATGTATTTGATGGCGATGTAATTAGTAAGATAGAGTTTTAACAGGATAATGTAACCAAAGTCCTCTTCAATTTCAATATAAATACATTAAAGCTATACTCTCCACCCCCAAAATATGAAATTGTAATACTTCCATGAATGCTTCATCCCCCAGTGTGCCATAATCTGCTGCATTGTTTACTTGTGGGGGCTGGTTGCACTCATTTGCTCCAGCTCTGTACAAACCGTGTATAAGGAGTTATGGGTGAGAGTAGCTCTGTGGCTCCTAAATTTCTTTTACACTATTTGCTATATGACTAAATGAGTGTTGGAGGAAGGAAAATAAAACAACGGATTACCATTAGGGGCAAGCATATAAAATAAAATAAAACTATTTAAAAAAATTTGGGGGTGAAGGAGGGGGTAAAATGATTTTAATGTTAGCTATCATGGCTCTAATGCACAGATTGACAAGAGCTTCAATTGCAGAGTCCCTTTAAGGATACTATAATCAGCCCTTGAAGACAGCTTTATAATATCATACTATCCACATGCATAACCATACATGCAGTACCTGTGAATCTATTAATACCATGGAGGGCTTAGTTTACAGACTGATATTTTTAGTAAGCACGAATGGAAACATAATGGAAGGTGACTGTCACATGCATTAGCATCAAGAGAATGGGAAAGTACAAATGGTGGTACAGAGCACAGCACGTTTGAGCCCAGTATTGTGTTTTATTATAGTCTAGATACATAAATCAGAGAGGTCTACTTCCATTATAGTTATAAAATAAAACTAGTGGAGTCACATAGCTGGTGGCACCAAGTGAAACTCTATTACTGTTATAGACATGACATAGGCCGGATCCCTCTCTTCTATGGTGAATTTCAAAGAGAGGATCTGCAGCAACATTATACTATTGCACAGCCCCTAGGCCTACGCGCTGCCCTTCAAGCCTTAAACGGACGCTGTAAAGTTTATAGCCATGGCGTGGGCGGATTGGATGGATCTTTTGGTGCAGGTCTGCTGTGAAATATATGTTATTATGAAACAACTAAACATAGATTTGATTGAGGATAAGTAACAGTTGGTACAAGATTTATGTTAAATATTTTAACCATGGCCTTTTTTGTATTATAGGCAGTGGTGTGTTTCTGTTTAGGCCCAGGCCTAGGGATGCAACATTTCAGGAGGTATCAGGCTCCCTGAAGGTGCCGATACAGTTTCATGTAACAGAGTATGAACATGAATGAGATCTAGTAAACAAAGTGGGGACAAGGGGAAGGGGTTGTTTACACAAATCTGAATTAGCCAAGGGCGCCAAAGGACATCTGGGGGGGTGGGGATACAGCATATAGTAATAAAATACAACACAAATGCTTCTCTACCTACAATGAAAAATCTGGGGGAGGCATTTGTCCCCCCCAGTTCCTACACCCATGGCCAAGGATAGCATAAACCCTAAATATGCCCCTTATTATAAGCATACTTGAATGTGTTAAGTTGTTATGTCTTAATCTTTAGGAGTTGTTATCTATTAACATTTCTGGAACAGCCTTCCAGTAGAAGCAGTAGGGAAAATGCAGTAAATGTGCAGTTTTTTTTACATCCTAAAACACATCTAAAAGTGTTTTCAGTGTAGTTCTTCAAAATAACATATGACTGAACATATAAATGTGAGATATGATGTATAGACATGAGAGCAGATGTAAATCCCTTTAATTTGATACAACGGTATACAATAGATTGAAATCCCATCTGTGTAAGCCCTCTGGAAAATCAAAACCTAAAAGGGTGGAGTCCCCTTGCTAGAGAAAATCAATCATTTCAAGAAAACTAGCGTTTCCCCTAGGTGGTACAAGGAAAATATCATGGTGAATTAGACAGTCTGGTCCTGTGATATTCCAGGTTAGTCACGGGGCTCTACCAAATGGTCAGGAGATCTCATGTCAGTTTGCTGTTTTCTGAGTCATGGTGATAGAGTCAAACCTTCACTGATTGGCATTATCCCTTTAACCTGTGACCAGTTGATGATTATATTTCCTGCAACTAAAAAATACAAATAAAAAAGTGTACATCTAAATAAAGTTGTAAAATAACTGGAGTACCAGTCACCTTCCAAAACCCATAACTGTAAACTCACAACAAAGAACACGGTCACCCAATATAAAATTAAACTTAAATTCAAGTTTCCTTTGCTATAATTTACATTGGCTGTTTCTATTTGATTATGTATTAAATATAAACCAGATATTGAAGTTCCAGTTTTCTTCCATGGGATTCTCAACAAGGACCATTGACCAGACACCAAAACTAGGGATATTTTACTATATTTTAACTATGAAGAGCTCTGGCAGAATGCCTGGAAACCTTAACTACTTATGGGCCCAAATCAAAGATTTTGATATGTTTTTATAATTTACCAGTATATTTAGTTGGATATTTTAATCATTAAAACCTCATTATGGAATATATATTGTTATATCATAGCAGAGTGGCAAATCTGCTTAAGCATATTGGATCAAATTAATTAATTGGGGTGTTCACTGGTATACATGTATAAAGTAACATCTACATATTTTGATGGCAAGCCCTGTATAGTGGTACGGCATATGTTGGCGCGTTACAAATAAAAGGACAATACTATCATCTTCTATGTAAGTTTCGTTATCCTAGGAAACACTAATGAAAGCTATTTTAAACTTTCTTGGGGATGGATTTATTCACCACTGTTTCTCAGATTGAAAACATATTTACTCACTTTTTTTATTGTTCAACTCTACAGGTAGTCCATTATCATTGTCTGTTTCAGATCTCCCCCTCCTGGCGCGACATAATCTGCAGCTTCTTTGGGTGGGGGTAGCACTAGTTTGAATCCGCACTTTGCAAATAGCAGATATATGCTTAATCCCAAAGCTCCTTATCCACTATGTAGAAAGTACTAGATGCTGAAAATGGAACATCAATAGAGATGGAGGTCCTTTCCCTCTTGAGGTTTGGTAAACATTGGCAGCTGCAGTACCGCCTCCAACCGCTAGACGGCGCTGCAGATTTCCAGAATACTGCTGCACATTGCATATAAGGATCGCCGACGGAAGAGGCCTTGTGCTAGGAGAGCCTCGCCAGAGGCCCTTGAGGGCTGTGTGACTGCACCAAATATAGAGATGGCCTCACTGTTAAATGAGCGCAGTCGAGTTGTGCCACGTCGGAGGGGGGAATAATTATAAGTCTTCCCTGAAACCTGACAGCGCCATCTAGCAGATATTTGCTGGCACTGCAGCTGTCAGTGCTGGCGATCTCATGCGGACACAAAACAGGATAGATCCAAGACGGACAAATGAAAAATAAAAAGTGAATAATTTTTTTTACGATCACTACTTCAATCTGCATTCAGATTGAAAATAGTTTTATTATAGGGTATGACCAGGGACCGTGTAGGCGAGAGGCTATACACAGGGGCAGCTGGGACCTCTGAAATCATACCTGTAGGCAATCATACCTGTCTTTCTACAGATTACTTATCTTGAGCTCATAACATTTCCAAGACACAATGAATTTCATGTTTGTATATCATATGAAAACCTATGTCCTTTGACAGCACAAAGTATGAATCTCTGCAGAAACCACCATCATATTTCAACGGCAAATATTTCTTCTTGAAAACATTAAACCAGTAATCGAATACAGAGTAAACTAAAACTCCGGAAGGAAAAGCGGACACACAGAAAAGTCCAAGGTCTGCTCTAGAGTAAATATTGGGTGCGTTAATCAGATCATAAATGAATGCCAGGATTAACACCTTCACTGCAGTCTGTAACTTCTAGACATGCTTGGAACAAAAAGTTAAATCATAGTTTCATATTTATTTGTGGACAATAAAAGTGAATAAATGCTCTTTATGTCAATTTGCTGTGAATTGTCCCAGAAAAGATTGAACTATTGAATCACGATCATCAAGGTAAATCCTGCAGGTGGCGAGTGGGGAAGGGGTTGGATAATATAGGTGTATTTATATATTAAAAAGTTCTATTTATTACAATTTAGATCCCTGTGTTCATGCCACTATAATGTATACCTCAACCAAAAGCTATTAATATTATATGGACCACTACCACATTTTGCTGTGTTACAACTTCAGATTACAAAACATCTGAACATGGATTTTGTAGGATCAGAAACATACAGCTTAGAGAAGTATTCACCCTGTTGAAATCTTTTATAAACTTTAAACAAACAAATCGGGATGTCTGATTGAAAAGGGAAAAAAGGATGAGAATCTACTGGGTAACATATCAAAATGTGGCAATACGTTCTATACCCACTTAACATATATAAAAAGGCAGGTATTGGGATAGAAAAGAGATTATCATGAGCATTGAAAGAAAAATGGAGGCGTTAAGTATATAGCTCCCACAAATAGAAAACACTGATTATCTCAGGAATTATTGTCTTGTATTATGTATATCTAGCTTGTAATGTGTTCAAAAAGAACATGGAGACCTAATTAAACAGTAACAACATAATACAGGTAAACACCACTTAATACTGCCCCTTCTAATTCCATGCTCGGTGCTAAAACTTGAGATTTTTTTCTGCCAAATCTCATTTGGCCCTTTAAATACCCGCCGATTCTCCATATTACTGTCTGAGTGCTACAGCGCTAAACTGGCCTGTTTAGCGCACCTCATATGCAGGAACGCATGTGATGTGCTAAACGGGGCATTCCTGTACATGAAAACTAAACAGATATATAGCTTCTAAATATTGTAGCATTTTGGTGTAAAATGGCAAAATCAATGTGTTTGCATGGAACCACTGTAAAATACCACTGATAGGGAATATCTTGTTAAATCAAGGCAAAACTGTTTCTCTTTTTTATTATTTTTGTTATCGATCAGCCCTGCTAAGGTGAGTAATCATTTAAGAGAAACACATAGGCTTAGCTTCTGCCTTAACGCATTACGATTCCAGTAATTTATATTTAGAACTTGCATCCAACCTTGGAGAACTAATGGCATGAGGACACCACATAATTTCTATATCATGAGACTGTGCATGGAGTATGGGGGGGTTACTTAATGGAAACAGAAGGAGAGTTCAAAGACACTAATTTAAGACACTGATGCCCAATTACTACTCACATTTAAAGGATCAACTCACATTTAAAGGATCAAGTCATTAAAAGTGCATTGCGCCATCATTTAGAGCAGTTACAAACAAATAGAAAAACTTTTGAATTTGAAGGTCTTTCCCCCGTTTTAGAGTTGTTTAAAATACTACTGTGGTACCATTTTATACGACTCAAATAGTTGATTTAACCTGAACCTAAGCAGGCGTCAACTTAACTCATTGAGCTAAAAAAAAAAAACTCATTCCATGAAGTCCTGCATGGACCATACATTACAAGACCCTTCTAAATGTTCATGTTTGTTTTCCAGCAAACATTGTCGTTGAAATTAGCATGACCACAGAACAAGTTTGATTGCAGGATACTTGTGATGTTTGGTCACTGCAGAACCTGCAGACAGTTGAAGTAATATCTAGATTATGTCAAAGCTCTTATAAAATAGTAAAATATGCATAACTAAAAAAAAATAACTTAAATTGCAGTACCCTGCTTGATGATGTTATGCCACTTTAATTATGTCCAGTCACAAGTGAGAAATATGCTTACGTGTTAAAGGAACATTGTCATTAGAAACTTTATTACCACCACACATGCACTAACTGTGATCAATCCTGGTGATAGTGTCCGTTTAGCAGAGTAACTGCTGTAAGAGCCGACTCCAAGCAACATGGACTTTCACCCCCTGCAAACACTAGATTAGATGAATGCACAGACTAACACAACATATCTATGTCCATATACACCAAACACATGTGTCATTAACACATCACGGTGTAACCACTCCATTGGGATCAGTTATTCCTACAAATAATAATAAAATCGAGCTGTGGGGAACCATCTTGTTAGCTATATGTTTGTATCACATATATAAAGCCAGAAAAATGGTCATCAGAAACGTTAAATAAAAATATCACTACCTTTAAATAACGATGCCTCTTTAAAAAAAAAAAAAAACTATTGGTACATGACACACTGGGGTTCTTGACATTGGTTATTTTGTATAATAAAGTCTCTGGGCATTTTTTGTTTGTTTGTTTGTGTAAATATCTCCTCTTACAGTGTTGTGAACCAACCCCCTTCAAAACACCTCTCCTTCCCCCTTCCCCATTCTCAATTTCACCAGACAGCTGTTGAGTGAAACCTAATATGTGGAAATACCTGGAAACTTGGAAGAAACCACATATTGTCTAAATTACTGGATTGGCCAAAGTAGTTATTATTGTAGGTTATTCTAATTCACTACATTGTTTATATCTACAAATAGATATACAATATGTGATTATTTATCAGCCTGCACAGAACATGACTGGTTTTATTTGTTCTTTTTTGCATTATACTATGCCAAGGATTGAAGATACAACATTATTCAGTTTTATTTCTTAGGAGAATTTATATTTTGGTGGTGAAGAGACGAATGGAGGTGGTAATGAGTGGTCATATTTATAAAATTATCTTATAAAGAATTTCACTTGATAATGTGCAGAATGTTTACATTAATTATGCTTTAATTGCAGCAGTCATATGTTTTTGTTCCTAACACACTTAGACACCTGGAAGTAATGGGAGGAAGATGCAGATAACACCTCTATTCAGTTCTACTGGAAGAACGAACTAGAAGAAAAAAAATCTCAGGCTGTAGACATACTAACAGTCCAAAATGGAAGCTCCCATAACACAAGCAGAATCTGCTAAATGTAAGATTTTCTCTAAAATTGTTTTATGCTCATGATTTACAAAGCTACTAAATGTTGTTAGCTTGTTATGTACTTAAACGTAAAGTTTTTATCAAACTACAATGGTCCCTTTATACACACAGGGAGCATATACAGTATAATTTATCAATCTGGTTATTATGGTCGCGCACCACTATCAGGCTACTCCCGCTCCAAGATTTGATTTGATTAAACCATTGACACAAGGATTTTACTATATTTACAGCCCTATTAAATTCCCCTAACGTGTAAAACCGTAGCCCGTAATGTAGCCAGTAAGACGTACGGCTATTAAATTGGGCCCATTAAGCAAGCTGCTGCCAATCTTCGGGTTTGGAGCTAAAAAAAAGCCTACAAGACGTGGGACATGAAACTTTGTGGCCGCAAATCCTTTGTTCTGCCAAGCCCGTAACCGATACGTCTCGAGCCATTCTATTAAATTGCAACAATTTCACTTGCCTTCAACCCTGCAACACGCAAATGGAGCCAAGAAGCCAACGAGTGATAGAGGACTCGCAAGGGGGGTGAAGTCCATCCCGTAGCACTTTAAATGCACATATACACACTACTGTACATATAATAACAGGGAAAGTGATGTTAGGTCTTAGAATGAATAGCACAACATTCTCAAGCTCGCAAATCGGCCAAAAAAAACAATACTTTATTTCAGGTTTGATTTCTGTGTTGCATCGCTCCCGGCAATCAATGTGTTAATACATATAATGGAACTCGCATGTAATAGAATATCATATTTACGGCTTTATTAATATTGCACTATATCTGAAATGTGGGTCCGATTGTTAATCGTAATTGAAAGTCGTAAAACGTTGAAATCCCACCTCCATTTTTCAGCGACGTAATTATAATGATATCATATGCCATTGGCTCCATCTAAAACCAATAACTATGGGTTTGACTAATTGATCACTCGCATCCAACGTTCAACAAATGGTTTACAGGTTTGCGTCTCAAGTTCTAATGTAATAGCTCTGTAACTCTGCCAAATTCCAAGCCCGCAGCCCTTGCAAGCTTCCCGATGCCGCTACGGGCTTCTAATTTAATGTGGCTGTTCGTGAGGCTAAACATACTGTTTTCAAGTAATTTGGATAACACTATGTATTTCCACATGCTCTGCATATTTTTTTAAACTATTACAATAAAAAGTAGATTTGTAGAAACACATTCTAGTGTTACAAGTCCAAACACAGCCAAAAATGTCATATCTAGATATGTCTGCACAAGTAGGCTATGATAATAAACGGTTCAAACATTGTTTGCACGGATATTTACAATTTAAACTAATGACAGTAGTCATTTAATGAAATTGTCTTGACAAACGGTTCTGAAACCTGTCCTCGGGGACCAACAACAGGTCATATTTAATGGATATTATCATTTAAGCACATGTGCATCAATCAAAAGGGCAACCATTAAAGGATCACTTTGTGGACTTGGATCGCTAAAGAATACGTAGCTCTTTATAAGAACAAAGTAAAAACTCTCTTAAAATCTTTTTTTGGTGCATTTAAACCATGAAAACACTATTTTTTAATCACGCCCCCAGGCTTTATAAGCTACAGATCTCCCCACCCACTGAATGAAGTATTGTGTCTGGAGTGCAGCCACCCAGGGGAGGGCTATCTAAATTGGCACACCACAAACGCAGTATGACAGTGGTGGCGATTAGATAGTGTTTTTATACATGGCTATAAATGCAGGTTACTATGCTCTCCGCTAGTGTTTCAGAGAGTGCTTCAATTTGGCATTTCCCCCTGGGTGGGTTCAGATCTCACCATCCACTCAATGAAATAATGCAGCCTGTGGGTTCATTGAACAATAGTAAGTAATTGTTTAAATGCACAGTAAAAGTGCAATAAAGGTGTCTCTTTCTTATCAATCCTTACCTAACTATTCTTTAGAGACCCCTTAGGTGGGGGAATTCACACATCCTGGCTAATTGAAGCCCCCTGAGAAACGGTTTGGAACTAGCATTTTGGATAAGCTAGAATTTGTCAAAAAACATGTTCAAATATTTAATGCAATAGTTTTAATATATTTGCTATATTAGCTTACATTCCCCAGGTGACCTTGGGTTTCTCTCTAGCCCACAGCACTAGAAAAGACTACTTATAAGATATTAAAAGGTTCTGGGTCAACTTGGTTACGCCACAATGTAAAACTAAATATGTCTAATTTGACAACAGTACCAACAGTAATGGACTGTAGTATTAACCCTAGTTTTATGGGGCGGTTTAGTTTCATGTTTGAGATATTCTGCTTTTAATGCTGTACATCACACGGGTGAATTTACACAGGAATGACCCTCGTGTGCTGGGTGTATTCTTAGCTGCAATGTTCGTGATCTTTATCAATATACATATATATATATATATATATATATATATATATATATATATATATATGGCCGGAGTACACAGCAAACAAGCAATCAAAAGCAGTATCCACCCCAGCACAATTATAGAAAGGTTTAAAATGAAACTAAATGAAGAGTAGACATATAAAAATGTTGAGTGAAAGGGTTAGATAATTGGGCTTGAAATGTGGCTATTGTAAGCATATGTTATGTATACAGCACACCCCCGTACATCTCTGCTATTATCTCCGAATACTCCCCCACACGCCCTCTTCGTTCTGCTAACAACCTTCTTCTTTCTACCACTCTTGTCACCTCCTCTCACTCCCGCCTCCAGGACTTTTCTCGCGCTGCCCCTATTCTCTGGAACTCCTTGCCTCGCTTCACCAGACTATCCTCCTGCCTTAACTCCTTCAAAACTTCAATAAAAACGCACCTCTTTAAAGAAGCCTATAACCTTCCTCCCTAACATGCTCAGCACTACTCTCTCCCTACTGTACCACATCCAAACTTCAACCTTTAGATTGTAAGGTCCTCATTCAATTGCAATTTTGCCAATTGAAGAGGGCTCTATATAAGCACATAACATATTTTTTGGCCGAAGTTTTTAGTTAGTGAAGACCTTGATTTTGGATAGAAGTTCAGTAACTAAAAAGTTCTGTATAAAAAATATGTTATGTGCTTATATAGAGCCCTATTGAATTGGCCAACTCGCAATTGAATGAGGCTCTAAGTCTGCGAGTTCCAGCAAGCTGCTTTAGGGAAAGCGCTATGGACACCGGATTCCAAGCTCAAAGACAAAGACATTGCAATGTGTGAATCTTGAACTTGCCTGTAACTAAACTTATGTATAGCGCTACGGAATATGTTGGCGCGTTACAAATAAACGATAATAATAATAATAATAATACTAATATACAGGGCCTCCATTTCTGCTACCCAACTTATTAAGGGCGTTAACTCTTACAGCAGGGTTGATAAGCAGGACCTGATTGTATAAATATGTCAATAACACAGACTTTAACAATGATATATCTCTGTGACTATCATCATCATTTATTGAACTGGGCGCTTTCTTCTTCATCATCCCATCCCCACTGTGAGAGTTGAGGGGATATAAAACACCACTATTCTATCATGCATTTAAAAGAGTATGTTTCAAACATTATACCAATTTTTTTTTTTCCCCCATGAATAAAATATTTAGTAAAAGTTTGTTAAAACTTATTGCAAACTTATAGGAAATGCCACAGGAAATGCCTCTGTGTGAGCGGAGAGTACACACGACTCTAGATCTCATTAGCAGACACTTAAGACTCTTACAGGTGTATTGCTGAGAAGGATAAGCCTACAAATACATTTATACTCACAATAGTGAATGCAGCGTAGAATTGTCATTTAATTGAATCTATCATGGTAGCTAGTTAGATCAGAGTAGATCTTGTAGACTATGTGCCAGCTTTATCAGTGCCCCTCACCTTGCTAACCCAGAGGGTAAACCTTCATTGTAGGCAAGTGTGCCCCATTATTGTGAGTTACCCTGGAAAGTACTTGATTTATAGTTTTGAACACTATAGACATTTATGACAATATAATGTGTGATCACTATGTCATTACTAATTTTAGACTAGTTCTCTGCACTCGCTATATTCATCTGGGAGCGTCTGCTAATTTTATTGTTTAGAAATTCCCCAAGGATTTTTATTTTTAGAATAAAGGTTACGTATTAATATGCATTAATTCGAGTTTTTATTGGCCAAGGAGGTGGCGTCCTTTCTTCAGGGAGGCTCTTCTCGACTATAAGTAAATAAGTTTAACATTTATACATTCAAAGCAGTATATTCTGCTCCAGGAGCTGAGCTAAAAAAGAAAAAAAGAAAATTATGTTTTCACTGACCTTTTAAATAAGGAGCCCTAGAGAGAGGGAGGTTCTAGATAGATCATTTATGCTCAAATATCTAACTTTCAATTATTTAACATTTCCACTGTTTTTTTGTTGTTGTTTTTTTTTTTTTACCACAACCAGTTGCAATTATATTTACTTGAGCACTTTTTATTTCTGCAATATCTGGGACCTTTGCTGTGTACCTTTAAAAGTATATAAAGCCAGTGAATTATTTGAAATCATTTTAAATTACTGCATAAGTTAAAATACCACTAGAGCTATATACAGAAAACAGGCAAAATGTTTTAGAATGTAAAAAAATAATAAAAGATATAAAAAGATATAAAAGATACCAGCCTTTTGTATGCGATTATGAAAAGATCATAGAGAAATGTGACCATAGTTATGCTTTAATTTGCAAACAAACCAACTCACTATCTTAAGGCTTACAATATATTATAGGCCCGTATTCCTGGTATACTTTAACAATGGTAAATATAGCTCAATTCTAGTATTAATTGGCTTATCAGATGACTAGGCCCCGCTTTCCACATTAAAAGTAAGGGTCTCCCTGACAAAAAGCAGACGGCTTATTTAATAGGCGGCTGTTACTGCTAACTCAGATTTCAAAGAATACCAGATACTTTCAAAATACCATTCCAGGCCTACAGTCACATCGAAAATCAATTTCCACAGTTTGGCCTAAAAGAAGCTTTTCCAGGCCAACCACCTTTATATCTGGCACAGGGCCAGAGGCTGATTCATGAGGTTAAAAATGTCCCTGCACAGCTATAAGACACTGACATCACTGGGGGACAACGTGTTGGGATTTGCTTTGGTTGCTCATAGTCATCCCCCATCAAATGAAACTGGAGGTTCATGGAAAAGATTAGCCTAATAGATTGGGGTGGCCAATATATACAGAATATATTAAAGGACCACTGTAGATTACGTTCCATTACCGGTAATAGCCAAAAGGAAAGCACAGACCAGGACATACCGGTATACACCGCAACACCACCATCTCTCGCTGCCCGGCTCTCTAGAGTGGGTGACTGAGGCTCTCTGATGGGCAGACTGCGGCGGGGGGGGGGGGGGGGGGGGTCTTGTCATCTCCGCCGGAGGAAGTGGCTCCTCAAAGACTGGCATTAAGAATGCTGTGCACTTTCTGCAGAGACTGAGCGCCTCCGCACACTGTCACGGAGAGCCTGGCACCCAGAAAGCCCCAGCACAGTGGCACACAGAGCCTGGCACCCAGAGCACCCCAGCACACAGAGCCTGGCATACAGAGAGCTCCAGCACAGTGGCACACATGGCCTGGCACCCAGATAGCCCCAGCACAGTGGCACACAGAGCCTGGCACCCAGAGAGCCCCAGCACAGTGGCACACAGAGCCTGGCACCCAGAGAGCCCCAGCACAGTGGCACACCGAGCCTGGCACCCAGAGAGCCCCAGCACAGTGGCACACAGAGCCTGGCACCCAGAGAGCCCCAGCACAGAGGCAAACAGATCCCGGCAGCCAGAGAGCCCCAGCACAGTGGCACACAGAGCCTGGCACCCAGAGAGCCCCAGCACAGTGGCACACAGAGCCTGGCACCCAGAGAGCCCCAGCACAGTGGCACACTGTTCAGTACTTCTTGTACAAATGACAAATGCGCATTACATTCGCCATAAAAACATTTTTTTGATTCATGGGTTCCAAATGTGGAGCATTCGATTCAATGGCGCACTAGATTTGCGTAAATATGTTATATATGTGTGAGTATATATATATATATATATATATATATATATATATATATATATATATATATATATATATATATATATGTATTTATTTATTTATATTTAGTGGAGTAGCATTATTCTTGGTGAATAATCAGAGTATCGAAGTATACTCTAGTATATAATGATACCTTTATTAATGGAAAACATTTTAGTTAGACTGACGAGCGTTTTACAGATACACCTCTCTTCATCAATTCTTCTTTGAAAGTTTGAATACAGAGGACGCATAAAACCCAGCTGTAGACCTATATTTATATACTGCACTCATACAAAATGGTTTTCAGAATGTAGAAAAATACAGCCTTTATTTTATTAACTACTACATGCAATTCTTTATTGGGGAAACCATTGCCTTTACGGATTTCCTTTCAGCTGCTTTCTGACCAGGAATGATCATTGTAAAACTATAAAAGGCTCATTAACTATATTTATATCAAGCACATTTCAACTCAGTCAACTGAAAGCTTATGTGCACATAATGTCTATTCCTTCCTATTCAAATAGAGTAAATAAAACATTGTGATTCAACGTAGGACATAAAAGCATAACATAGCAATAAAATGTAAGTAGGTATAACATTTTATCTTTCTAAATATTTTGCCCATTATCAAGTGAAGTTCTTCAAAAGAGCAAAGAGCAAAATATAAAAGGATTGCTACATATGGACTTCCTCTCAGAAGCTCTCTCTTACAGATCATCTACACCAGTGGTGGGCAACAGCTGACCTGGGGGTGCAAGAGGCCGATACGCACTCCCCATGTCCCCCCCCCCCAGTTCATATTCAGCAATTCATAGTCCATTACATCTCTCTAAAACTAGCAAATAATACCCAATTATTCTCCTAAATACACGTCCTCCATTACCTATAGTGAGGCCCTTTCAAGGCCACAGGGGCCACATATGAAGTTCTTCAAGTGGAATGAGTTACCCGTCACTGATACACACGCACACACACACACTGTTCAATCCGACCACAGAACCTCATCACCCCCTTCAAGCTGAGTAGTGTCTGAGAATTAACGCCTTCACCACACCACTGACCAAACTCATTGTTGACGATTCATGATGAGGCCCATATGGTGCAACAGAACACATGGCCAAACCAGAGTAGGCAGGCCAGTCATGTGCATGGGAAATGTTACAGGGACTGTGAGGTTAGAGTCAGCACATTGCGATTTACTTAGGATCAGGTTCATTTCAGGTAAAGTATACACTCAGGATTTCCAAGATTTGTTTTCTGAGCTGGCTTGCAGAAAAGGGTGCAGCTATTCCTTCTGATTTGGGTTCAACCAGAGAACAGTCAGGTTGTAGAAGATGCACAGAAGTAGACTGAGACTAGATTTTCTACTAACGGAGGATGACACTTCACAACGTTGACATTCATTTTGTAGTCAAAGGTATTGAATTACTAAGAGAGTGAAGTATTGAAAAATGTATCCTATCTATGTTGTACTAAGATGCGACATCTTCAAGTGTTCTCAAACACTTCAACTTTTTGTAAATATGGCCCAAAATGATGTCAACCAAGGGCCATGGTACACTGGTATAATAAGTATACTTCAATTTTCTCCCACTCTTGAATTCTCATATCCAGTGTTCAAGTGCAGAGCGAGTGAAATGGAACGATAAATTGTATAGGCCAAGAATTTAAATGGTAGACTTTGAATGACTTAACAGAATGAAGAAGAATGAACTAAGTGGTTAACGGAATGAAGGAGGAATCAGTTGAGTAGTTAATGGAACAAAGGCAAATGCAATACATGGATAATACATGTTAGGAAGGATAAATTGAGTGGCTAATGTAATGAAAGTGAATACAGAGTTATGGAGGGTTTACAGATTTTTTATTAGAAATGTAATATACCTATGTATTTATTTACTTTTATGTACTTTGTTTTATTAAGACGCTCTACATGCAATCATACAAATAGTCCCTGTATGGGTCTGCCCACCCAAGTGTATATTGTGTGTTTTTATCAACATGTAAACCTTTATAATGAGTTCTTAACCATAATATTGCATTCATATTCTGAATAAATTGGGTGTTTTGGATTGTTTGTCTTAATGCAATGTGCCATATTATTATTTGGAACAACTGTAGAATGGGGAGATTGTATTAGTTTATTGGGAGTTTCACTTATGGAGAGGGGGGTGCAGATTTAAATCACAAGCCAGTCCAGCTTCAATATCAAGCTAAGTAAATAATTGATTTATATGGCTAAGCATCATAATGCCTTTATTACTAGAACAAAAAATCTACTGCACATCACACAAATCATAAATTATACGTAATGAAAAATAATCATTGATATTTCTTGAGAAACATTGATTGGTGGTGCCTGGAAAAATCAAATAAATGTTTGTGCTGAAACACTTCACTTCTGGCAGGCGCATGAGAAGCCTATATTTAGATTTAAACACTAAACCAGCAGCCATATGAGAGACCTCAGAGACGGTGCGGCTGTGCAATTCATTTACTTCCATTCCAGATTCCACCGCATGCACTTCTTAGGCGTCTGCCAAAAAAGGCTGGCACTAATCACTTACCAAGACCTTAAAATGGGAAGCACTGAATAGCTTAAAGACTTGTCTATACAATGTCTTATTTCATCAGACAATATAATTAATACAACAGTATAACATTAAAGAATATACATGTTTTAAAATGTTATGCCTGACTAAGAACCTACTTAAGAATGAACAAAGGTATAAAGCTAGTTCTTAATTATAAAAAACAAATACATATTTATGCCTCAGCTTGTTTGAAGCAATTTATGATACATAGAAGAAATTTGAATGTGTGAGAATTGAGTTTACATTTCTGGAGAACTGTGGTTGCATCTATTGATGCAACTACCTGTTTCCAATTATCTAACAACGTCTCTCACCCCTCCCTCCACTGCCAAAATACACTGCTGTGATCCATCTCTAGCATACAGGGGCATAGGAACTAGGAGGTGATACATTTCCACCAGATTAAATGAACAGGGGACACAAAAAATAGCTAAATAAACTTAATCATGCATTAGCAGAGTTGGCCATCTCAATGGAGCAGTATGTGTTTCCCATGATATCTATAAATATTCTTTAATTTTATTGGGCAGGTGCATTGATAATTTAAACAAATAAATACATTTTAAAGCATTTTGAGGGGCACTAGAGCAATGGTGGCCCCAAGAGCAGGGCCCCAGCGGTGCATCCACCCCTGCTTCCTGTTCTGGGAGTAGAGTTGAATTATCCTGCTTCTAATGTTGTAAACTTAACAAACAGGTGTCTTTCTTGAACTATAGTGGTCCTTTAAATAGGCACTTGAGTGCGAAAGCTAGCTAAGAAAACATCTATAAATGGCTTATTAGGATATTAGACCATTTATTTTTCTAAACAGTTTTTAAACAAAATAATTAAATAGAAGTGCAACTTACATAGAATCCACACACATCACAACCTCGATCGAAAAAAAAAAAAAGAGTTTCCATAATACAAGCAAATACTACTAAATTTAAGATTTTATTTCAAAAATGTAATTGTATGCTCATGGCTTACACAGCTGTTAATTATGTTAAAGTGTCATATACTTTACAAGCACATGTTTTTTCCAAACTGCAATGGTCATTAAAGGCTGAATGTTGTGGGGAATATATTTACTCTTCTCTACAGATTGCAGGGAGTAAGAGTGTGTGTGTGTGTGTATATATATATATATTTATTTATTTATTTATTTATTTTTTTCAGATTTGTGATAAGTAAATACCCAATAGTCTTAAACTATTGAAATGTCTTTCTAGTGCTGATAGCAAGTATAGGTAACACATTTACCTCTCCTTTGTGATTTTCTTATCACAACCTCATTTGTAAATAACATATAACCGGCCTCGACTTGCTGTAAATCTCTGTCAGTTCTATGAATCTGCATGGATGTAATCTGAGACTGAAGAAAGTCCAAGTAACTGTGATAAGCTAGGAAACTGATGTATCACTAAACATGACTTTTGAACAATACAACTAATGCAAATAAATTGAATATCAACCATATTGTTCTTTTGTATGACGAGGGGTGTCTTTTTAAGGTTTGGCGAGCTAATCTTATGGGGCCAATGTAGTCCAATCATAAATTTAAAAGATCACACATTACAAATGTTTTTTTGCATGAAAACAAGTGGTTTATATTGGAGAAAAATTGCATCAAAAGTGAGATAGGACAGAAGAGGAGAAAAAGTCCCTGTCACCAACAGAAACCAGAGGGGCAAGGTGCCTTGTGAATCTCTGGAATGCTACAACCTTGTTCAAATTATTTTCAATGTAAACCTAGATAAGAAGGTACAGCTAACCGGGTCTTCCTTTACGCCGCCTCCTTTCTTTCAACTACATTTTAAGGCTATGGCTTGTCAGACACATTATTATGTTTGTGTAGCTTTAAAGAATAAAGACAGTGTTGCTTCTTAAACTTATGTATGAACATTAGAGTGGGGGTTTAGGAAGATCTGCTTCTCCTTATTCGTATCAGGTATCTAGGAGCATGGGAATGGATCTGCACAGGAAGGAGGCTGTCCTGATAAGAGTCTTTATCAACTTCCTTCCCTGCAGTAGCCACTAGTAGAATTTTTAGTAGAACTCTCAGACAATTTTGCTCAGAAAACTAGGGGTAGAGAGAAGGAGCTCTGCTAGAGCCTACGAAACTAAAGTTCAAATGTAAATGTTAAACTTACACTTGAAGTTTATTTAGTAATTGATTAGCAATGATGTAAATATTTGAAGACTAAATCTGCTAGAGCCTGCAACACGAAGCAAATAAACCCTATCATAGATCAGTGGACATTTCATATAATTAATTTTACATGAAAAACATATACTGTGTGTATATATAAGTATGTATATACATAATATCTATGTATTTTAAATGGTATTGGATTAAAAGTGACACATTTGCATGTCGCTGCCCAGGTTCCCAGAATGCAGTGTAATTATTGTATTTTTGGAATTCTGAGAATGAAGCAGGTCTTTTAACTTATTTTAGACATTCAAATGTAAACACACATGTGCTATTTATTTACTGTACTACTGCTTCTATCGCTCTTTTGCCCACCATATATTGAATGATTGTTGTGGTGAACTACCTACTCATGAAATCTACTATACAAGCTAAAGAACTGGCCCCGCGCTTATGAGAGGCAGGAACCTCAAAACTGCTGTCTGGGTAGGTTTCCTGGCTTGTACATAATCCATCAAGCACTTCGTAATACAGCAGGCATATACATAAAAGCAACCATGTTTGAAATGGTGTTGGATTAAAGAATGAAGCCTTTGTGGGCACATTTGCATGTCTCTGCCGAGATTTCCAGAATGCAGTGTATTTTTTAAAAATTCTGAGCAAGAAATATTTTTTTCTATCTTATTTTAGAGATTTTCAAATGTGAGCACAAACGTACTATCACATATATATATATATATATATATATATATATATATATATATATATATATATATATATAAATAAAATAGTACATTTGTGTTCACATATGAATGTCTAAAACAAGTAAAAAAAAATGCTTCCAGCTCAGAATTCCAAGAAATTACACTGCATTCTGGAAATCTGGGCAGGTACATGCAAACGTGCCCACAAATATATATAAAATAAATAAAACCATGGTCTTGTAAATGCAGAATACAAAATCTATGACATGTAAACAGCAGATATAAGAACATTTCATAAACCCTGTATAAATATGAGCTCAGAACATCATCCGCAGAGGTAGATGTTTCATTGTCAGGTGCCCTTTAAACAAGTGCGCACTAAATGCAATACAAACTCAGGGAGTGTTGTAGGATCTCTATAAATGTCAGACAGACAGACGACCTTCCTGCTGAAGTCTTTTATTTTCTTAGTGATGTGCTGTATATAAGATATCCGCAGCATTTACCAGCTCACAGACCTGTCACTTCTCACAAATCTCCAAGTATCTGCAGTGAGCTTCAATTACATTTATTAATAGCTTCCCATTAGTCCCATTGATACTAAGGGAGCGCTTTCCATTATAATCAGTCTTGGTTCAGAAACTCCAAGTAAAATTGATTTGTAACCTAGGATCTTAACTTCGCATTAAACATTCATTAGTAAATATATTGAGCAGAAATCTTATCAGTAAATAAAACGGAGTGCAACAAAAAAATGGCTTTTACGGAAGATTATTCAATACCATACATTTTGTTGCAATAGGCAAATATTTTTTCTTAAACGGCCCGTGAACACCTTGCTTTTAATAAGAGCAGCACATTATGTTTAATTATCCTATTAGGTTTAAAGGTACACAGAAAAGCTTTAGTTATCACAAATTAAAGTGAAAGCTAGTTTTAAAACAAAAGAAACTTATTTAACGTGAAAAAAAAGATGATTTAATAATGTACTTGCTGTCTCTTAATGCCATGTGCTGCTCTGTGGCCTATGTTTATTACACTAGATCAGGGGTGCAATTTCGGTCCTGGAGGGCCACACACAGGCCTGGATTTTAAGATATCCCTGCTGAGTACAGGCGAGACTATCGCTTCTTCAGTCATCCTGATTAACTCACCCGTGCACAGAAAGAAAATCCTCAAATCCTATCCTGTGTGCTGCCCTTCAGGACCGAACTTGCGGGCTCGACTATACGCTGACCCTAATAAATATTATGAGTAAACCCTTGCATGTGATTTCTATGTGTGATATGTTCCCTGTTCTATGTGCGACTACCTAAAGTATGATTACATGGCACCCGTAAGAAATCCTCCATAGTATATGAACCTATAACCATGGGGGTCCATAAGTACCAATAGATATAGGTCCCTTAGGGATATACTAGATTGGGACATGAAGTAGTTAATGGGTCCCCCACCCCATAGCCAAAGAAGTGTGTGTGGGGGGGGGGGGGGGGGCGATGATACCTAGGCAAATAGGGATAGCAGGGCATAGGCGTCATAAACCTTGTATTTGATCTATTAAATGCCATAGGAAGAAGAAGAAGAAGAAGGAGAAAGAGAGAGAGAGAGAAAAAAAGAGAGAAAGAGAAAGAGAGAGAAAGAAAGAGAGAGAAGGAAAGAGAAAGAAAGAGAAAGAAAGAGAGAGAAAGAAAGAGAGAGAAAGAAAGAGAGAAAGGAGAGAAAGAAAGAGATAGAAAGAGAGAGAAAGAGAAAGAAAGAAAAAGAAAGAAAAAGAGAAAGAGAAAGAAAGAGGAAGAGAGAGAGAAAGAGAGAGAAAGAAAGAGAGAGAAAGAGAGAGAGATTTAACACGGCACATATCCCTGGTATCTTGTAGGATCTCTTCCTCTTCAGCCCCTGCAGTTCCCCCATCTACTGTCCCTTAGGCTGCTCTGGATTACTGCACTCTCCACTGTGAAAGACATTTACTTAAAAGTGATTAGTAGAGTGGGAGGGCTTTTCCATGTAATTTATGCATAAACTATCCATATGTATACTTTTCTGCAATAACTGGGACTTTTGCAGTGTCCATTTAACTAAAGTAATTAAAGGACCACTGTATGTCAAACAATCATAACTGAGCATATTTAAAAAAAAAAAAAAAAACTTATTTTGTATTCCCTGTGACTCCATTTGCTGCTCAGATCAAGCACTACATTCCTCCTTTGAGTCACTCTAGGAGGCTTCTATGTAAATGATGGGGGTCTGCATGCTTTGCTTTATTCCAAGCCTGGAGGAATAGTGTGCACTAACATACGCCTCCAAAATGTATATCCAATCCTGCTAGAGTAACTCAGCAGCAAAGGAGGAATATAGTGCTTGATCAGAGCTGCAAACAGAATTGCAAGGAATAAAAATAAATATTTTATATAATATACTTAATTCAGATTTTTTTGGCATACTGAAGCAGTATGCCTTCACAAAAACAAAAATCGTATCTTTCCCATTTAAAGTTCGCCACCAGCTCCAGCGTCGGCAGGTGGTGGCTAGATGGAGCTGCAAACATTTTGCATCAATGCCGATATTTCAGACAAATTGTAACCTTAGAAGGTTACCCTAATCCTTAAACTAACCCCAACAGTTTACTTAACCCTATCTCTATGGTATCGGCAGCGCCATCTAGCAGTTGGTCACCGCCACGGCTGCTACAACTGCTGGCGAATTAGAAAAGGGAAAGGACAAAACAATCTATCATACAATGTGTTTTGTGGAGTGTTAATTACCTATTTAAACATCAATACAACGTGCCCTGCTTTGTTGTTCATTAGCCATTATTCCTTATATTTCTGTAGCCATAAGAAGTAAGCTGTTCCTTATGATTACACAAGTAACTGAAAAAACATAACCCTAAGGTGGAGGAATTATAATTGACTGAATGAAAGCGAGCTTTGTGCTGGAGGATTATGGAATGTAGCATGATGAGCGCGGCTGCCTGAGAAGGGATTGTGAGCCCTGCGCGAGCTCTGTGTGATCCCTGCGCGAGCCCTGCGTGAGCATGTGTAATCCCTGCACACAGACATGGCGCACAACGACATCCTGCTTCATTTAACATTCAAATTCACTAATGTCAATGCACAGAAACGTTTACACAGAAATTCATTTATTTAATGTGGATTTAAATCATAAAAAATTATTTGTATATTTATAAATTATTTTAAAATTACATATAACAACAAAATCAATTGAATATTATAAAAAAAAATAGCATTTCCTTAAAGTATGCCATATTTACCGGTTAGTTAGCATTTCTGAACCACCCAGAAAGTCCAGAAATCACTTTCTAATCTCTTGCTAATCATTGCAAATAATTGTCAATTAAATCTGTAATCTAAATTAAAAAAGATATGAAAATGAAAAGAATTAGCAGGACGCCGGGGAGTAATTTATCAAATCAGTCTAGTTACCGCCGAGACCAGAGTTGGGCAAATTTGGTCCTAGATGGCCACCCACAGGCCTGAATTTGAGGATTTCCTTTCTGTGCACAGGTAATAAAAATGATAGAAGAAACAATAGTCTCACCTGTATGTAGCATGGATATCCTCAAATCCACACCCCTGGCCTAGACCAAGCAAGGCAGTCTATACTTTTTAGGTGGATCAGAAAGACTGTCAGGTAAAAGTTGCAGACTTCAGTGTAAGTTTACTGTACGATATTTATTTAAATAACATCAGTTGAGAAAGTACTAGATATTAGGGATATATGTATATTATACCATATTTGGAGCCTCTATAGTGTACCTTTATATTCCATATATACATAAGACGTTTTGAAGAACTGCTGTAAATAAAAGAAATGAGGAAAACTAAAATATCAACTGTATTCAGTACAGGAAAGCTTTGTTATTGCCCGCTCGTCCAATACCATATATTTATTTAAGTTTGTGCTTAAGTGGCTACCTAATAAACTATAACACAACAATGTACTGATTAAGATGCCCTCTCATCCCCCTGGTTTCTCAAGATAACAGGCCCAGGCACTTGATCATCAGCATACAGGTGGTAACAAGTGCACACTAGTAAACAGATATGAATAAATTAAAGGGACTCTGTCACCCCCAAAATCAAGTTGTCTAATTGAGCATCAAAAACTGGCTATATACTGTGTTATTCATTTTTTCCAACGTGCATCAATCCTGAGAAATTCCATGTTGTTGTTACTTTATTTCTATGCAAATAAGTATCTTGTGCATATTAGCTGCTTTAATGTGCTAATTAGGATTACAATCTGTCAGTCTCTGTACTGGCCAAAATAAAGACCTGCAATGTTATCAGGCAAATAGCACCGCCTGATCAAGCACTGTCTAAATATTTCAGGAAACATTTGCTGTAGAGAAAAACTGCTAGTACTATTTAGTACATTTTTAATGCTCTTTAAAATTAAATAAAATTCCTGTTGGGGTGAAATTACCCTCTAAACTGGTATGTTTTTTTAATTATAGTAATAGACTGTTCCTACAATATCTCCTAATTATAGTTTTATTTCTAAACATTCTTGTGTTCCTTTACTCACAACTTCTTTTGTTTGCAAAATAGCCCAATGTTTTATATGTACACAGCATCACAATGCTGGGAACTGCAGGATAGGGAAGCTCATTATGGCCGAGACTGCAATACCGGGCTACAAGATGGTACAATAACCTACAAGATGATCCTTACCCGCACAGGTGATCAAAAAAATAACTATATACACACACACACACACACATATTTATATATGTAACATTTTGATGCCTCTGTTGGACACATCAGTTGTGTGTTTGAAAGGTGCTTACATTTCTGAATTCTGATTGCATCTATTAATGCAAGCAGCCTGTGATAGGGGAACTGGTAAAGTGACAATTTTAGTCAGGTCCAATTATCTAACAAATCCTCCTGACCCTCAAGATCTAAGCTCTCAAGAAGTGATGTAATATACACAAAATTGATATCAATACTCATAAAGAGTCTTCAAAAACTGTTATTTTTTTTTCTAAAACATATTTATGCCCATGGCTTACCCAGCTACTAAAGTTGTTACTTTGTTACATAAACAAGCACCTTTTTCTTGAACTGAAGTTGTCCTTTAATCAGAAAGTGTAATCCATTACTTGAAGACCTTAATAATGAGCAAATATTTTTAGAAATAATAAATACAGCTTGTCATGTATTACAAGCTTAACTATTAACTATTATGTTCAATTATACCTTAATGTGGGCAGCCATTGCCTTGTTACAACTGCTTGATTTAGATGGTTTCCCACCAAAGAGGGGATTGTGGGCTGGTTAGATTTCCATTAGACCTGTTAAATCTATTGGCACTAAGAATAGCTATATTTCAGTTCAAGCAGCTAAATGTTTTTTTTTTTTATTCCAAGGTCACATGACACACGGAGGAGAAGATAAACAAAAAACATGGTGGCTGTGACCACAGAATAACTGCATATAATAGTTAATAGATTTAAGATTAACCTATTAATGTTAGTTCGTTCTCTGATTGAGCACCTTGGACTTTGTTTTGTTTTTCTTTAGATTTAAAATTGCCTATTTTTTACCTTCTAAAAAGATTATTCCTGCTATCTTCAAAACATCAATATGGGTGCTATAGAATTCCTTTATAGGGACACAGCAAAGGTTGAAATTAAAACATATAAAGTGCAAGTGAATGTGTGTGCGTATATGTGGGTGTGTGAGACAGAAAATATATGGAATTAGTGTTTATTAAAACAAAAGCAATGTTTGAGTTAGAAAACTGACCTTGAAGTTAGTTTTAGGCAGAAATTACTATTGAAGATCCTCCAACCTGGTAAGATGGTGTGTCTGATGTAACTTAACACTCTCAGTTAGTGCCGAGTCAGGAAGAGCATGGACAGCTGGTATAAATAAGAATAATGGCAGAGGCTTCAACACTTATATGCCTCTGGTCAATATTACAAATCAAATCTAATAGTACACAAAGAATATATTTTGCAAAGAGCTATTACGGTATCCTATTAAATTGGTCATTAAGGAAAAATAAAAAGCTCCCTTCTTTTAAAGGTATATCTAAGTCTCCCTGTTTTTCCTTTTTCTAATCTAACACTTGCTGCTGATCTCATAAACACACATTACATTGTCACTCTATACACGTACAGATTTATTTTCTTTAAAAAAAATAAATGGTTTTCCACACCTCCAGAGCTGCTTACATAGGCACAGTGGGCCTACCAATAGAAATACTGCATTTGGGTAAAGTTTTGAATCCTTTATTAACCGTCAAGCCAACAGCCGCGCAATGCAGAAATCAACATAGCAAAGTCTGGGCTCCTCCTTGCTTTCTTATGCAGGGGACTACACGTCCCATGATGCCTTGCTTCACAAACTGACTTCACAGGTTGAAACAATGTTCTAACTGCCTGTGATTGGCCAAAACAAATGATGAATGTTATGCTAATTTTAGCAGGGTTGTTAACTCTCAAAATCAATTGCTTGCAAACTCAAGAGATTTAGCAAACAATAGGGTAAGTTTAATAATGTTTATTTTGGTATTTTTTTCATGCAAAAAATGTTTTCATACACTGATGATTCTCTTCTATCAGATGCATTCATAACCCATGAAACTTAAATATGCCTTTAAAAGAAAGCTCCAGTGAAGGATAGACTTACCTTTCATCTTATAGCGCTCCACATATTGTCAATCAAATTCAGTACTGTAGCAGAATGACCTTTACTGGACCTGTTCCTGCCATTTCTAAGCCAAATGTGCTGCCCAGACAACCTAGAAGATCACTAGGATGGACACTGGAGTGGAAGGTATTTTTATAATTCAGGATAGACTGCTGTGCTACCTCACACCGTGTGTACTTCTTGGAAGGAGCCGGGAGCCCCAGTAAGGAAACACGTGATGTTTAGAAATACAACAAGACTCATGTTATTGTAACCTCTCAATGACAAGGAGAGAGAATGGAAGAGTACTGTCCAACACAGGAAAAAAATCTCATTTGGAGGGTTCAAAAATTCAGCACAAGCTCCTTCCAAGATATTTTTCTTTCAGTAGCAAGTTTCCAAACAAAGCAAAGCATCAAACATTATACATGTCTCAAGACTGTCAGACTATGCAAGACAATGAGAGAAGTCACTTCTATTCATATGAAAGAGTGAAAACCTAATCATAGAGGATTTGCAGCTTTCTGCTTTAGTTCCTTAACTATAAATTGGTGAAGAACCAGTGTGGACAGACTGGCCCAATCCTGAGACATTATATGTTGGTCATTAGTAGAAGAAGAAGAGATGAGAAAAAAGTGAGGACCCACATCTTAAACTAAAAATTCATTTACACTGCTCTACAACAAATTATATTGTGTAAAAAAACAAAAAACTTTTTGAATGTTTAAAATTGACAGATACTTTTTTTTATAAAAGTTTTTAAATAACCCATTACATTTTTAAACATTCCTAATTACCAGATTTGTGGATATTCTTAGACCCGCCGGTTCTGTAAAAGGACAAAAAAAAATCAGAAGCGCGCTCAGTTAATGTCAATATACCCTAGTATCTTATTAGTTTGGTTCTTGAGACATTTTAACCCCAAATGGGAAAACTAAAGGTATTATTGTAGTAAAATATGTATATAATAAGCATTTATTTTATAGCCCTTTCAGGACCTGAGAGGTTATCCACCTAAACTCAATACATGGTGCTGGTGACTCCTGCTAAGATTCAATGTATATATACAGGTTAAGTGGATTAAAATAGCAGCATTAAAAAAAAAAAAAAAAAAACTCATAAAATAGAGAAAAGGGCCTCAAATTAAATTATTTTTAGATATTTGACACTGTATTTTGCTCTACATGATGGTGCAGAGTAGTAATTATGAGACCCTTTACATGGTCCTAGAATTAAAAAATATATATATTTCCAATAACTAGATGTGATAGTAGGCAGTTATTTTAGAAAGTAGAAAAAATAGTGTTTACTTATTAGTATTTTATTTTCTGCTTTAGTAGTGTGTGCAGGTGATAGGATGCTCATAAGCTTTACACCAGGGGTGTCCAAGTTTGGCGAGCCCCACACAGGCCTGGATTTGAGGATTTCCCTTCCGTGTACAGGCGAGTCAATCAGCATGACTGATAAAGTGATAGTCTCACCTGGGTGCATTAGGGATATCCTCAAATCCAGGCCTGTATGCGGCCCACCAGGACTGAACTTGGACACTCCTGCTTTACACTATTTCGCACAAAAGCTTGCACTCCATTTCCTTTCTTTTTTTCCTTCCAAAAGACGATAATCAGGCACAGCAATGACAGCTCTTAGCACAATTTCACACCTGAGTTAATAAATTACTGGCTGTACTTCTATATTGTACAGACAAAATAAAAATACACTAGTTTTCTCACAATATATTTCTTATTCTTCAAGCTGAGTGAAAAAGACATCAGGCTTTTATACCTAAATTAGATTTGAGATTTTGGGAGCTTTGGACCAAAAATTCTAATAGTAAATCTTCTGTGATGTTCCCAAGACAATTAATACTAAATATGCAGAAGATTATGGTGTTCTCTGAAATATAAGACTTGTTTTATATCCACTGTAGATAGATTACACACATATATATATATATATATATATATATATATATATATATATATAGTACTTTTTTGTGCACAGAGGTTTATATTCCAACCAATCTTGTTTTCTAAAAAGTAACATTTCGGGTACAGATAGTATTTAGAAGGTAATTCGGTCAGTTTAAAAACTACATTTACTCAATTTTGTCATTAGTCAACCTAACAAGTGGCTCTTTAGGAAAAATAAAATTGTTTCATATAAATATTTTAACCTCCCCTTTTCTTCCTGTTCACTCTCATGGATATAACTATGGTTCACAGCTGTGACCTTAAGTCACAACCAGAGGGCACAGCTTCACACTACCAGTTTAATGTTGTTTTGTGCCGACATACTGTATATCGCTGTTTGCTAATAGCATTACCCTGGAAGTGGCATTAAGTCACAGCTGTGAAACATGGCTACACGCATGAGAGTGAACAGGAAAAAAAATCATCAGAAGCTGAGAATAAGTTTCTAAGAATTAAGTAAAGTTTATATGGAGGAAGATTTATTTTTGCAGTAAGTCACCATTGCTGTGTTACTGTAAATCCAAACTACTATATCACACTGTTCAAATATACATATTTGATTTTCTAAAGGATTTGGTTCAAGCAAAGCGAAACATCTAGTCCAATAATCCCAGAGACACAGCACTTGGTATGTAAAGTGGAGGCTGGTTTGAGCTGGATCTAGAGAGAAAAACCACATTGGAATTTGGCTTTTTTGTGCGTTAGCTCATTTTGCTACCAGCTCAGCCACTAATTTACCCCTTAGCTGTAAGAGGGGCCAGAAGATGGTGTAATAAGCACAGTTTCCCCTTCTATTCAGCCTACACCCTTCTCATCAAACCGCAGTACAGCACATGCCAAGAATAATGGAAGCCATCAAAACCGTCCTGCTCCAAAACAGGGGCAAAACCGGCAAACAAAACTGCAGAAAAAAAAAAAAGAAAAATCTGCATGTATCTTTTTGCAATTAAACTAAAATAGTACTAAAAATATGCAGTAATTTGCACAGACACAAATAAAAAAAATGTTTTTTGAAATGTTATTAAAATGATTTATTAGCATAAAACAAATATTGCAATTTTATTCCTATAAATCAGACTCCGTGATCCCTTCCCTGCCTCTGCATTTTATCTGAAACTTATTACAAGCTAGAAGGAGGTTAGCAGCACCAGGTCATGCTTATCTGATTAGCGAGTCTTAGATGTGTTGTTCTTCATTAGTTAAATTACTATGAGCATGTGCTAGTCCTGCAATACCCCAGTGAGTGATAACATTAAAGGCCCACTGAAGTGTCATATTTTTTGTAAGCTCTTACAAAAAATAACTTAGAAATGTGCAAAATGTTTTAGAAAGCTTAAAAATAAAAAATAAAAAAAATTATTACAGCCTATAGTTTTAATGAATATATTAAATTTTACTCTAAAGACAGCAAACATCCTTTTATTCATAATTGGTTTACACACCTGAGAGGATTTAACATAAACAGACCCAGTGAACTGGGTTCCAATCTTAAAGTAGGCAGCTTCATTATGTTTTCTCATTTCCGGCACGTCTTTAAAGGGATATGTAAGTTTCCTGGGTTTCAAATGTTGCCTAATAAACAGCTACTGATTAGTAGAAAAATATGTATTGTATTGAAAAGTTGAATGTACTTACATATTTGTATGCTAGATACTGATATAAGGATGTGCACACCCTTAGGAAGCTTACATAAAGTGTACCCTGCAGGGTACAGTGTGTGACCTCTACAGGAAATGATGGTTGCTGGGGTCACAGCAACTGCCACATTGTGATACAAAAGTGTCAGCCTTTACTTCCTCCTGATTGGCCAAAACATTTTTTTTAAATTGTATACCAATTTAGCCTGGGTTTGGAGGGTGTTAACCCTGAGTTTCAACTGACAGGAATTAAAAGATATTTTGCTAGCTTCAAAGCAAGAGTTTTAATGCTTATTTTGATATTTTTTCATGCAAAAATCTATCAGATTCATTCATAATCCAGCTCAATTACATATACCTTTAACTGGACAGACCTTAACTAGAGAGACCCATTGGATTAGGTCATTCACATCAGATCATTAACTAGACAGACCCATTGGATTATGTATTTAATTTAAGATTGTCTCTAAAATTATGCTTTTATAGCTAATAATGCAGTTTGTTCAGTACATACAATGCTTCCCCCCCAAAAAAAAATCAATAGAAAACAAGCAGAGGCAGGGGGTTGATCAGCGAAACATATTATATATATATATATATATATATATATATATATATATATATATATATATATATATATATATATATATATATATATATATATATATATATATAAAGCAAATTTAAGTTTTGGTTTAGCAATTTTTTAAGTAGCATTCAAATAAAAACTGTACGTGTTTTTCAATCACACCAAACCTTTTTAATTCATCTCATTTTACCACTGACCATATTTACAAGCTCAATGCAGAATTATTTACTGTTGCAATGTGTCCTGTCCTGTGACCAATTCACCCCTGCCAGACAATGACACTTATATGAGCTAAATGGCCTCCATCCCCTAATTGAGCATATTTATAATTTAAAATTCCAGGAAATGGCCTTGACCTTTTGAAGCTGCCACCAAATAACTGGTTGTAATATCACATCCAGAGGAATGAGTGGGGTTATATCAGAGGAGGAGGAGGACGGGGTTTGAGATGAAGGAATGTGACTTCAAGATGGGACACGCCCGAGAGAAAAATACATTAACAGAGCTATGTAAAACAGTTACTGTAGTAAGGAGTATAGGTTACCTGCACGCAAGAAGACTTTTTTTAGTGTTTATTTATTTATTTTGTTTTGTACATAGCCCTATATGGCTCCAAGAAAAATATGTTTACTGGGTTGATATTTATTATTATTTAGTACTATTTGTGTAATTAAATGCAAAGACGTACAGGCTTATAATACACCATGCGCCCTCATCCTGTAAGCACTGCACACAAATGTATATTTATTTAGGTGGCGAACCACCTGCGCGATCATAAATCTCTCAATAGCATTTATTAAATGATCATATTATTTTAATGAAATAGCAAACAAACTGACACTACAAAATCACTCAAATGGCATAAACAGAATAACGAATATTAATTATTTAACAATTCATGTGTAAATATGACAGCAAAAAATCCTGACCTAGAAAATGTTCTGTTCTGCGAATATTTATTCCTCGTCTAAAATTACAATTACAGCACAACAGAACAAAAAAGTAATAATCATGTTTTAAAAAATAAATAAAAATCTGGTCTAATATTGCAAGCTCTTAAATTACTAGAGAGGTTTCTGAGAACAGGGAAGAGCTAAACATATAATTTTATTTCAATGTAATTGCTTAAAGAATTTACTGTAAATAAAGAACAGAAATAATAAGAATAAGTATCAACTGAAACTAGGTATCAAAAGCCCACAGAGAATTTGTGTCCAATACTGAGTTTTAATGTAGTAATCTGTATTAATCTCCATTTTTTTCTGCATTTAGTTACCTTTTTTTGTTAAATCTGTTTTTTTTTTATTAAATCAGATTAAAAGGTGTATCTAAATTTCACTGTTTTTCCCTTTTTTCTAATCGAACAAATGCTGCTCATATCAAACACGCATTACATGGAGTCATTCTATGCACATACAGATTTATTTTATTTAAAAATAAAACTTATTTCCACACCCCAGAGCTGCATACATAGGCATACCGTACTAACCAATAGAAACATTGCATTCTGGTCTGATTTTAACCCTATACTAACCTTCAAGCCAACAGCAGCACAATGCAGAAATCCACAGAGTCATTGTATGAAGCTGCTGCCTTGGGGTGGGAACAAGAGACTACACATCCAATGAGGCTTTGCTGCAGAGACTGATCTCCAAACACTGCAACAAAATTGTAACTGCCTCTGACGGGCCAAAACAAATTATGAATTTTATGCTAATTTAGCGAGGGTTTTCAGGGGTATTTCTATGAAAATCAAATACCAGAAAACTGAATAAATTATCTAGGGCAAGTTTATTAATGTTTATTTTAGGAATTTTTTTTTCCTGCAAAAATGTTTGCATTAACTACTAATTCTCCTCTATCAGATGATTTCATAATCCATGAAACGTCTAAATACCTAACTATAAGCTAGCATGTTCAAACGTAAACCAGAATTGATAGACTACAGTGGACAAATGTTTTTCTATATGGTCTTTTGAATAACTAGACATAAAAATGGTCAACATGTTTTTAGAAAGCACATAAATACAATATACACAACCTTTACATTTTGAAGCTTCTATATACAATTGGCCTTTACTGTATGGATCCACAGGTCTCTCTCAGGTGGGTGTGTCCTAAATGTACTTTCTATTAGTCCTGCTCAGAGCACTGGTAATTGTAGATGCCACATTCCCAGTGTGCCATCCTATGCATTGAAAGTCTACTACTGATCTGCTCAAATCAAACTGGCAGATTGCATTGTAGTATAATGGCATATAAAAGCTAATAAACCGGGAGCTGTATTTTTCTTTACATTCTGAAATGTGTTACATATTTGTAAAGTTTTTTTTTTTTTTTTACATTTTTTACTTTTTGCAGATATGTACTATATTGGCTTATCTTATCAGTAAACAGCACTTATTGATCAGTACATTATGAAACACCCTCTTTTAGAAACAAAGAAAAAAAAATGTTAATGCCCCTTTAATGTAAGTTGCTTTTTTTTTTTACACTACAGACTATTATTTTTCATTAAAAATAAAAAAGTACAAATAAAAAAAAAAATACTCTAGGAATGTATAAGCCATGCTCTTTTAAATGCAATATATTCAACATAGAACTATTATTTAATGCCAAAACATTCAGCCTACTTGTCATACAAATAACAGGAAACAGGACTTGCAGAAACCCTAATATGTCACACACACAATACAATAACTCCACACACCTGTTTAATAGACAGCTTTTATTTTTCTATTTAATTGTTTGATGAAGCGATTACAAATAACACTACATAAGAAATGTGGACTCATCATAATTGGACAATTAAAGCATGGGAAGGGACAACTAGACCTGAAGATAGATTTGTAGAGTCCATGCAAGGTTCAGCTTCTAGGATTTGCACGGACAAACAAATATCATTTGAAATCATTTCTAACCAGAAGTTCTAAAAAATGATTGCTTTGCACTTATCTGAAATATTAATATTTCCTTCTCTTGTCTGCACAATAAATCTTTGCAAACTTGTCCAATTCTTTTTTATTGCAACAAATAATATTCACCAGGACCACTGTAGTTACACAACAATAAAAAAGCTATTGTATTGTGAAGTTCAGTTGTGTCTGACTCTCTGTGACATCAAGGACTGCAATACACCAGGAACATATGGTCAAGCTTATTCACTTGGTTTTCATGGCAGAGATACTGGAGTGTGTTGCCAGTTCCTTCTCCAGGAGACCACAACATACAGCTCATGGTATTCCTAGGTGGTCGCCCATCTAAGTACTAACCAGGCCCAACCCTGACTCGAATTAAACCCAGGTCGCAGCCGTGAAAGCACTGCATCCTAACCACCAGACCACCATTAAACCCTTCATTTGCTGATACAATTAATTCAATTAATTATGGTATTGATACAGAATGCACATTACAATCATTCTGTAAGGGGAGGACTTGATGAAGGCTTTGTCAGCACAGCCCACCACTGTACAGCCTCACTTATGGGGTGGGGTCTCAGTATGGTCCCTGACTGGCTGGAAACATTAAAGGGACATGGGATGTTACGGATTTCACTAAGAATATAATATACCTATGTATCTCTTTACTTTTGTGTACTTATTTTATAAAAAATGTTTAAAACTCTGTTTTTTTTTGCTTATAATGATACCATTTTACCTGGTCTGCCCTCTGTAGCTCATGAATACAAAGACTGTAACGTGCAGTGTTTCAAATTAGCCTGTCAGTGGCATCTCTCAAGCTGCTTGTTGCAGAATATTGCCACTGATTGGTTGCAACCCTTGTAAATAGACGCACATAATGCTTTAAACATTTTTTTTTTTATTTAGCCAAAACAAAATGTTAAAGCCATTGCAAGAAAGGAATTAATTAGTAACATGGGTATAGATAACTAAGAGTAGTATTTAGGAATACAGGAGGGTTTTACAGATATATGATGGACTGTATATTGTTGAATATGGACATGCTTTCCCACTCCAAGGCACAGGATGGGGGCCGCATGAGAAATGCATACGGGCCACATTGTGGCCCACCACGGATTTATGCTGAGGGTCTGAGTTATGCTTAGGGTCCATATGAAGAACCATGGTTATAACATACAGACGTGAGAATATGGATAGATCAGGACATTTAAATATTTCAACCAATTCTTTGTCAAAGAAAACTCTTATAAAAGCATGACCCCAGCAAGATCCATTAACATAATGGAGGAGGAGCCCGGCCAGGACAGTAACCTCACGCCCTCAGGGCAACTCACCTCCGACAGAGAGACACCAACATCAAACAAACGAGAAAGCAAATTTTGATACAACGTGCCAACATTACACACTTCCTACTCAATTCCTCTCCTATAACACAAGGAAAATATAACTATATATATATATATATATATATATATATATATATATATATATATATATATATATATATATATATATTTTTTTTTTTTAGACCAACCCAACTTTCTTAACTAATTTGGGGCAGGGAGGGAAAATCCTGGCAATGGCCGGCACAGGAGGAGGAAGCCCGCGAAACGGGCGGAAATCCCTCCTCCACTCTCTCAGCCAATCAGGAGCGCCCCAGGCTCCACTGCGTCACGCTGCGCAGCATCAGACCCAGTGCCTGGGGCAACCTCTGCGCCGGCAAGTATAATTAAATTAGAAAACATGCACAAAATGCTAAATAGCTAAATTATGCAATTATAGATTTAATTTTGGTTTATTTTTAATTATCTTAATTTTTTAAAATTATTAGGCTTATATTTCACAGTTGTTTTTATTTATTTAGGAGGGGACTGCAAATGGCACGTTCCAGTAGTAAAGTACCTACAAATAACCAGGACACAATAGAGCAATTAACTACTGCAGGTAGACCTAGAGAGCTTGTCCCCTCACAGGCTCGCAATCTATTTGGCTAAACACACAAGTAAGACTCACACAACTCTCAGTCCAAGGGACTATTGATAGAAAGCTGCATTTCTCAATTAATATAAACAAAACAAAAGCTCTGTTATCTTCCATATTTACTCTTTGGATTTGCTATGCAATAGTGGGAAGGTTTATCTTGATATGTCTGGAATCCCAACTTAAACACATAAGTAGATAACATGGCAGTATGCACTCAGTATCAGTACTAGCTCTCTACGCAGCAAGAATATGTCCATTTGGTATAGATAAGAACAATGACAAAAGCATTTAAATTCATACGGCTCTGACATTATACCAGAAGGGAGTGTCTTTTAAGAATATTATTGCTTAAAATACTTGTTTCTATCTCAATTATTTAACATTTCCTCTAGAAATGATATGCATTTTGCTGTTTAAAGAAATTTGTAGTTATGGAACTAAAGATTAGCTTAAAGATATCTATTTCTATGCCAGTGCTGCTTTCCCCCTATGATAAATCAGAGTTTATTTTAAACATAAATGCTTTTTCATGTGTTGCATTGTTACACCATAGAAGTTTTTTTTATATATATTGGGGTTCCTCTGGTGGTCCAGTGGTTAGGGATCAGTGCTTTCACCGCTGTTCCCTGGGTTCAATTCCACCCAGGGAACCAAGTGGTCACACCTCCATGAAGCCATGCAGGGTTGGGCCTGGACAGAAGACCACCCAGGAATACCAGGAGCTGTATGCTGTAGCCCACTGGAGAGTGAACTGGCAACCCACTCCAGTATCTCTGCCATGAATATCAGGGGAATCAACAACTAAACAGTTTAAGGAATAGCTAGTTTGACATAATCGTATTACTAATTAAATAATGATTTCTCAATGCATGAATGCATTTTACAAGCACATACTCTCGCATCATTATTAATTACCGATTTCTCAATGTGTGCATATATATATATATGTATATATACATAAATAAATTATATTGTAGCAGCACCGAATATTGTGGAAACGTTTTATTTAGACCATATTATTTAATTAGATACAGAGACCTTCAAGATCATTGTTTTATAGATAGTGAGAGAGAGAACAGCTGGCTACTTTGAGGCTATGCCCCCCAAACTGCACTATAACCATCTCACACAGAGCTATTGCAAACAGCATAATCCAATATATAAAAAATTATATATTAACCTAAAGCCATAGTCTTTTTTTTCCATGTAAGCTCCAGGCCCTGCCAGCTGACCAATCAAGGACAAAAGGATGGACAGGTAACTAAATGCCCCGAAGGGACAGAAAAAAAAGCAGATCTTGTCCACATAGAAATGTGGCAGAGAAAGATCTACGTGAATGATGGAAAATCACTCAGGTTTATTTAGCTGTCAACATTATGGTCAATTTACATGTCCCTTTTTCTATTAAAATTGACAAATGTCAACAGCTGTGACATTATTCCTAATGAATTCCTGAATGCGGATGTTTCTAGGACTTGTATTGACTCAACGCAACCCAATGCCCGGGTGGGTGTTTATTTGCCATTGAGAGTGCTCCTGTGTTGACAAGTAGATAGACACATTGATAAATATTCCCTCAGCAGTTTAGTGTGTTACAATACTGGGCCAATGAAGTCATTAAAACTACTCTACGCCATCATGTAGAGCAGCTAAAATTACACAGAAAATAAGTAAAAAAAATTCACTTGAAGCAGTTTATGCCATTTTATGGTTGTCTTTATGGCACTTAAACTGTTGACTTAACTTGACCCTTAGCCCGAGTCTATGCACCACAAGTTAGATTGAGCTTTTGAGTGCATTCTATCAAACCCTAAAATAGACCAAAAAACAAGTATTTACATTTTTTTTTGTTTCAGCAATGAAAGTTTTATTTTCTTTTGTGAGTGATTGTGATTTTTGGGCCTGGCCGAACCTCTAGGCACATAGAGCTCTATTCAATTTGATATTCGTAACTCGTAAAAATCCCAATTTTCAACTGCTGGAGCTTTTTTCATTAATTTTACACATGTATTCAAATTAAGTTTACTCGTAATATTACATATCTCACCCGACATTTGTAAACCCAGCTCTGGTCAGGAAAATGTCTTTAATTACAAGTCTACACGTAATATTACACCAAACCCAGAATTTTACTTAAATACTTGATGAGACATAGCCCTAGGAACTAATAGAATATCCGAACGGCATGATCTTGTATATATAAGTACAATGAATAAGAATAAAGCACCTATAAATGAGAATAAGCATTTTGCGAGTAGATAAGTAAATTTGCCCATAGGGCTAGCCCTTCAGTAGACATTGATTTAGATCATTTGTTCCTAGTGCATGTGAGTTTTAAGATATGTATTAACCTCGTGAGTACTGGGTTCTGTGTTACTTTGGATGTTGTATAATGACACAAACTTAATAAAAATATCATGTTTTTAAATTGCACATTTGTGCTTATGGGAATGTTAAGCATTACATTCTAATGAACTTCTATGCTTTTTTTTTATTGCTTTATGGTCTCTAACTGCTACTGCAGGTCTCAGAAATGGTTTCAAAACCGGGTGCAATTTGCCATTTAGTACCCAAATTTTTCTTAAGAAATTTGATATTATGAATCTTACTTAATTTGTGAGTGATAAGTAAAGTGTTGATCGAATAGTGATTTAGGCCCTCATTCAATTGCAATTTGGCCAATTGAATAGGGCCCTAAATAAGCACATAATATATTTTTTTTAAAGAAGTTTTTAGTTAGCAAGCATCTATCCAAAAGAAAGGTTTTCACTAACTAAAAACTTCTTTAATAAAAATATGCTATGTGCTTCTTTAGGGCCCTATTCAATTGGCCACATCGCAATTGAATGAGGCCCTTAGTGTTTAACTAAGAAGTCACTCAGAATATTACAGATGTCAAGAAATCAATGGGAAATCTTGCCGTAATTTGAGGGTCTGGCTTTGTTTTGTATTTTACAGGTAGCTCCCTTACAATCATGAAAAACAGGGGGAGTAGAATAGCTAGGGAAAGTTACTGACCACCTTAAAGAATACAGCATTGAATAGGGCCCATAGCCTGTAGAGAAGCAGGCAGGTGAAGGATTAACTAGTTTATATAAAAAGTTCTTATAAAACAGAGACATATGCATCATTTTTTCTTTTCAGTGCTTTAGAGCTACATTGATAAATTCCATGGTGACCGTTTAACAATACACAGCTGTATGTGCAATAAGATTGTGGTCCTCAAAATGAGATTATCTGGTAAACTGCCATATTGAAATGGTTTTGAGGAGCATTGGAAAATATGGGAGGCATGCAGTGAAACTCAGAGCTTCAAAGCAGGTTTCATTCTGGAAGGCGTTTCATCTCACACATGGCGACTGGTTTCCATGATGGTCCTGCTGTGTGTGTATGTAAAATTAGAATAGAGGGTTGTCAAGGATATTAAAACAGACATTTTTAAAGCCCCCTGAGGAAGATTAAATAAAATGTATTTATGATTTTACTATGTCATCAAAGTTTTATCCAAAGCTTTGTAATGGAAGAAATTTGCCTCTTTTCATCTTAATTCAGTGGGCAAGATGTACTAAAAGGATCTCCTCTAGAATGGAAGCTCAGAGGAGCAAGGCTTCTACTTCTTTGTGTCATGAGTTCCTATTCCGTTATGTCACATACTCACTTTATTCAGCGTATCTAACTCCTGTATATAGCATTGCATTGATGTATTAAGGCTCAATGTAAGAGTTTATTAAGTTAATTACATTTTAGATTACCATTAATTAACACTAAAATACATCTGCAGATAGCAGCAAAGTAAGGCTTTAGCAAGTGTATTTTAAAACAGTTATCACCCATCATGGACGCTGCTGTACTCTTCCCTGCCTTCCTCATTGTCATTTGCACAACTATGCAGACAAACATAATCAACTCAGATTGAATTCATTATGTTGGCCAGATAACATCGAGCATGCTCACTTTGGAGAAGGCCAAGATCCTTATAAAACACAGGAAAGAGGAGATACACATATATAAATATTTTATTAATTTTAAACTGTATACTATTTTAATAGCCTATGCCCAACAAACAAACATATGAACTTTATTTGTTATGGTTATTTTAAAATATGTAGCCTGAACATTACTTACAATAGCGAATAATGTAGAAGAGACGACATGTAGATGTTAGAGTTAAATAGATAGGACCTATAGGATAACACTTTATACTTGAGTACAGGTTTTCCCAAGTTCAGCCATGGGAACCTTTTTCCTAAAGTAGTGGCAGAATCCCCAATATTGGTCCAGTGTGACTCCATGACTTTGCTTCCTGGAGCATCAATCCCTCCACAGGATCTCACATACTTTCCAAATCCCTCCTAAATACTCTAAATCCCCTCTGTAGGATATCAGCAGTTTCCGCCCTGATTCATGCATACAGCTTTCCATGGACTTAGAGAAGTCTTTAAGGTAAATTGTCTCATGGAAGCCCTGGTCATACAAAATTGGACCAAGGAACGCAGTTGGGCAAGCAATGTACTAGCACATACGGCCAAAACTCTCTCTGAAGTCTCAGTGGCTTGTTATGCGATTGTTTTTATATAGGGTTATATTAAGAGACTATTGAAATATGTAATATACATTGTTTGACTGAAGATAATACTTAATCTGCAGACCTAAAATAACGGGCTATAAATTCTTAATTTATAATAAGAGAACATGATTACATATTCACACATGTGAAAAAGTTAAATCACATTTAGTAATTGAATTGCAAGGGATAGTTAACCATTAATTAAAAAGAGAGAGACAAGGCGAGAGAGAGACTATATTAACTGTGGGTAAATGATTGTTGTGGTAAACTAACTCCTCACAAAATCTAGTATTTGGATTAAAGAGCGAAGCCTTTATGGGAACATTTGCATGTCCCTTCCCAGAATGCAGTGCATTAACTGTATTTAAATCGGAATTCTGAGCAGGATAATATTTTTAACTTGTTTTAGATGTTCAAATGTGAACACAATTGTACTATGTATTTACTATATGTATGTAAGTATGATATATATGTGTTTGTGTCTTGCACAATTTGTAGCATCGTGCTCACAGACTCTATAATATAGCTGCCGCATACGGAAAGCACTGTCATGTGCAGCGGTACAGATGAGAAGCTATGAATCAGGAGAGCAGCGAGCGAGACATTTATCAGGCGCCCGATACAACAGGTGTAATGACCTGACACTTTTCTCTTTTAATGCCTTATAGCGTGCACTTTAACACATTCAGAGCCAGAGAACACAAACCATTTGGCAAATCTGCATGCAAGGGGGTTTATTCAAAACCTGGAATGGAAATTGTGTACGTTGGATCCTGTTCCATGATGTCATCTTTTAGTTCTTGAGAAAACCTCCGGCTTCTTGCAAATGCACAGGGACTTTAATCTTTGTGCACGGTAAGAGTGTAGGTGATATATTATTATTATTATCATCAATTATTTATGAAGTGTAAATATATTCCTAGCGCACCCTATTGTACACAAGTCTAACACACATCTGCCTCCTGTGGCTGCGGCCTGGTCACTGCCTATCATACATCCATTACCATCCTGTCCAATTCAGACCATACCCTAGACCAGGGTTGTCCAAGTTTGGGTCGCACACAGGCTTGAATTTGAGGATATCCCTGCTTTACCCAGATGAGACTATCACTTCTTCAGTCATCCTGATTCACTCACCTGTTCACAGAGAAAAAAAAATCCTCAAAGCCAGGCCTGTGTGTGACCCAACAGGATCAACCTACTCTAGACTGTAAGCTCTTTGGACCCAAACTCTGTTACATCAGTTTGTATTATTACATTGTATCTTTGTATTTTTTTCATATACTCTACCAATTCTCTTTACTGTACCCAGCTTCACTGTACCTCAGTGAAGCTGTGAGCTATACCACGTAGGATCACCCAAGCTAGGCAGGTCATAGCAGAGAGGTCAGACAAATCACGGTCCACTGGAGAAGGAACTGGCAACCCACTTCAGTATTTTTGCCATGAAAACCTTATGGATGAGCACAACCAGAAACAAGATGTGCCTGGCGTGATGTGGTCCATAGGGTCACAGAGAGTCGGATATGACTGAACAACAACAAACCTTGTAAATAGCACTATAGAAGTGTTTGATTCTTTGTAAACTGAATAATAATAATAATAATAATAATAATAATAATAATAATACTACAACAACAATGTAGTGCATAATGGCCATCAATTACAAGATAAGAATCATATTTTTTATACGTTCTATCCTTAAAAAGCAGTGCAGTAAGACACTTGAAAACAACTTCACTTCACTTAAAAGATAAAATAACAACTCAAACCCATCAGGCCCTTTCCAAAGGAGTTTGGGTGCGGTCAGAACAAAAAAATAATCTTCATCTTGCTGGTAGGGTCAAAAATGACCAGTAGGTTTATTTATGGAGTATTCAGTTTAAGTTTTGCCCACAAAGGATCTCCCAAGATACGAGAGAGAGTCACATAGGTTCAAGCCTGAAGTTGTACCTACCTAAAAATAATATTAATAAACTTATATGGTGCTTTTCCCACAAAAGATGCTTGAATAAAAACAGATGGATTAAATGAAGATGTTTTATGGATATTGGCATATTCAGTATTAAATAAACTAATTAGATTATAGACATCAACCTCCCTTTAATTTATAAAGCACCTGCCTATAATTTAGCACAGAATGATATACGCATGGCGCTTGCAACCATATAAAAACATAGACGTGGAAAGCAGTAAAAAGCTGGAATTTTGCTGTAACTCAAGTTTTCTACTATAAATAAATGTTACTATATAACATCCAAGTGATAGCAAATATTCCCAAAAGATACATGAGATGCAGATAATCCCTTTCATCAATCCTTGCCATGTATGCAATAAAACACAAGACAAATCAAATGAGTCAACTATTCAAAACCAACACAACAATCCAGTAATCTAACAGCAGTAATGAATATTGTTATATAGAGGAAGCTGCTGATGCTCTGCGATTATTGCAATATTGTATATACGTTTCAGCCCGTTGTAATTCTACTATTAGATATGTGCTACTTTATACTATGTTTAGTCTGGATCATATTATATTATATGTGCTACTTTATACTATGTTTAGTCTGGATTATATTATATTATATGTGCTACTTTATATTGTGTTTAGTCTGGATTATAATATATTATATGTGCTACTTTATATTGTGTTTAGTCTGGATTATATTATATTATATGTGCTACTTTATATTGTGTTTAGTCTGGATTATATTATATTATATTATATGTGCTACTTTATATTGTGTTTAGTCTGGATTATATTATATTATATGTGCTACTTAATATTGTGTTTAGTCTGGATTATATTATATTATATGTGCTACTTTATATTGTGTTTTAGTCTGGATTATATTATATTATATTATATGTGCTACTTTATATTGTGTTTAGTCTGGATTATATTATATTATATGTGCTACTTTATATTGTGTTTAGTCTGGATTATATTATATTATATGTGCTACTTTATATTGTGTTTAGTCTGGATTATATTATATTATATTATATGTGCTACTTTATATTGTGTTTAGTCTGGATTATATTATATTATATGTGCTACTTTATATTGTGTTTAGTCTGGATTATATTATATTATATTATATGTGCTACTTTATATTGTGTTTAGTCTGGATCATATTATATTATATGTGCTACTTTATATTGTGTTTAGTCTGGATCATATTATATTATATGTGCTACTTTATATTGTGTTTAGTCTGGATTATATTATATTATATGTGCTACTTTATATTGTGTTTAGTCTGGATTATATTATATTATATGTGCTACTTTATATTGTGTTTAGTCTGGATTATATTATATTATATTATATGTGCTACTTTATATTGTGTTTAGTCTGGATTATATTATATTATATGTGCTACTTTATATTGTGTTTAGTCTGGATTATATTATATTATATGTGCTACTTTATATTGTGTTTAGTCTGGATTATAATATATTATATGTGCTACTTTATATTGTGTTTAGTCTGGATTATATTATATTATATGTGCTACTTTATATTGTGTTTAGTCTGGATTATATTATATTATATGTGCTACTTTATATTGTGTTTAGTCTGGATTATATTATATTATATGTGCTACTTTATATTGTGTTTAGTCTGGATTATATTATATTATATTATATGTGCTACTTTATATTGTGTTTAGTCTGGATTATAATATATTATATGTGCTACTTTATATTGTGTTTAGTCTGGATCATATTATATTATATGTGCTACTTTATATTGTGTTTAGTCTGGATTATATTATATTATATGTGCTACTTTATATTGTGTTTAGTCTGGATTATATTATATTATATGTGCTACTTTATATTGTGTTTAGTCTGGATTATATTATATTATATGTGCTACTTTATATTGTGTTTAGTCTGGATTATATTATATTATATGTGCTACTTTATATTGTGTTTAGTCTGGATCATATTATATTATATGTGCTACTTTATATTGTGTTTAGTCTGGATTATATTATATTATATGTGCTACTTTATATTGTGTTTAGTCTGGATTATATTATATTATATGTGCTACTTTATATTGTGTTTAGTCTGGATTATATTATATTATATTATATGTGCTACTTTATATTGTGTTTAGTCTGGATTATATTATATTATATGTGCTACTTAATATTGTGTTTAGTCTGGATTATAATATATTATATGTGCTACTTTATATTGTGTTTAGTCTGGATTATAATATATTATATGTGCTACTTTATATTGTGTTTAGTCTGGATTATATTATATTATATTATATGTGCTACTTTATATTGTGTTTAGTCTGGATTATATTATATTATATGTGCTACTTTATATTGTGTTTAGTCTGGATTATAATATATTATATGTGCTACTTTATATTGTGTTTAGTCTGGATTATAATATATTATATGTGCTACTTTATATTGTGTTTAGTCTGGATTATAATATATTATATGTGCTACTTTATATTGTGTTTAGTCTGGATTATATTATATTATATTATATGTGCTACTTTATATTGTGTTTAGTCTGGATTATAATATATTATATGTGCTACTTTATATTGTGTTTAGTCTGGATTATATTATATTATATTATATGTGCTACTTTATATTGTGTTTAGTCTGGATTATAATATATTATATGTGCTACTTTATATTGTGTTTAGTCTGGATTAAATTATATGTGCTTCTTTATATTATGTTTACTCTGGATTATATTATATGTGATAATATAAAGTAGCACATATAATATAATATAATCCAGAGTAAACATACTTTATATTATGTTTACTCTGGATTATATTATATGTGATAATATAAAGTAGCACATATAATATAATATAATCCAGAGTAAACATACTTTATATTATGTTTACTCTGGATTATATTATATGTGCTACTTTATATTATGTTTACCCTGGATTATATTATATGTGCTACTTTATATTATATTATATTATAGGAAATCTTATGCAGACTGAATAATTCCCAGTTACAACTACATCAAGTCATGGCAGCCAACAGATCTATCCTGTTCTGGTGTCGGGACAGGTCGACCGCTGCAGTGCAGCCTCCAACCGCTAGATGGTGCTGCCAATATTTTGTAGCACTGCCAATATGCAAGAGAAGTGCTAAACTTATGATGTTAGCCTAACCCTTTAACTAACCCTCACCGTCCCAGTTTACCTAAGCCTTGACTCTATGATATGGCACCAGAATATCTGCAACGCCATCTAGCGGATGCTCACCGCCACTGCCTTGAGCTGTGCTACCATAAGAGGATAGGTCCGACCCAACTTGGTGGCTGATGAACAAAGTGATCAAACAATGATCAAAAAAATTAAGATTATTTCGCTTACACCAACACTAACCACCTTGGAACATTTTCAGTAACACTTCTTGAGTGACAGAATATGCTAAATTGGCTACAGTGACCAGAAACTATCTACCCCATTCAGTTAGGTTCCCCACACTAATTTAGTGTGCCAAGTAGCAAAAAGGTTTATATCCGAAAAATGATTTAGTTTACTAGAGAATAGCTAGTACAATGTATGTACAGTTGTTAAAGGTATATGGACGTTTCCCCTAATCTAACACAAGCGTATATCAGAAACACACATTACATTGAGTCATTCTATACACATACAGATTTATTTTATTTAAAAAAATAAAACCTCCACAGGTGCCAATAGGCACCAGGTACTAGCCAACAGAAACACTGCATTAAAGTACATTTTTTAACCCTATATTAACCATTGACAGCAGCACAATACAGAAATCCTCATAGCAATATCTGAGCTCCTCTTTGCTTCATTGTGGTGGTGGTGGTGGGGAGACTACATGTCCCATGATGCTCTTCTGTAGAGGATTACTTTACAAGACGTTGCAACAATGTTATAGCTTCCTGTAATTGGCCAAAACAAATTGTATAGATTTTCAGGGGCATTCCTTCTTAAAATCAACTGCCAGAAAACTGAAGAAATTTGCAAACTGATTCACCTCTAGCAAATGCATTCATAATCCAGGAAACTTAAAATATGGTTTAACACTTTTTAAAACTAAAATAGACTAGCAGAAGCAACAGTTTCTCTTTAAATGACTACTGTAATGCCCTAATAAAAGATTATGTTTGCAATGTATTTGTAAAATCAAGTAATTTAAAAGCAAGTCGTGTTTGAAAATAAGCCAATAAATATTTTCCCTAACTTTTAAAACATTTTTAAAACTGCTCATCTCTAGGAATTTTCCATTTTGTCTTTCTGCACCTGGCCCAACTTTGGCCCTCATTCAATTGCGATTTGGCCAATTGAATAGGGCTCTAAATAAGCGCATTGCATATATTTTTTAAATACGTTTTTAGTTAGTGAAAACCCTGCTTTTGGATAGATGCTTACTAACTAAAAACGTCTTTAAAAAAAAAATGCTATGCGCTTATTTAGAGCCCTATTCAATTGGCCAAATCGCAATTGAATTAGGGCCTTTGTATGTCAGTGGCTCAGAGTGAAGGGGGCAATATCTGTACTGTTTGTCGTTGCATCTTTAGATGCACTGCAGCTCAAGACCCAGTACTTTATTTAGTAGCAACCACTTGGGTCGTAATGCATTTACCTGAACTTATAAAAATAATAATATATATATTATACAGCACTACAGTGACTGGATACGGGATAGGATCATCCTACATTACAGTATTTTTGCATAAGCAAATATATATTGGAGCTGCAGATGGTAATTTAAAAGCAGGACTGAATCATCATAGAGCAGACCTGATAACAGGTGGACAATATGCCAGAGGAACAAATATTAATTTTGTACATGAACAAATACTCTTTTCACAGAGCGCTCCTCCCATGTATTTACGTATTGACCCAACAGATCAGTCGCTCTATTGTCAAAATAAGCAGCTCTAAAATACATTCAGCAAGACATTCTGTTACAGCAAGGCAATGGGAAGCATTCACATGCGGTATTATTCATATGTGCTATGTATCGTTTGTTGTTGAAAACACTAATGAGAAGTGAAATTTCACTTAAACATTTCATTTTGTATAGACAGAGATTGTTTGTATAATGTAACACTTGAGAGATTTGAGGTTTGGATTTGCTAAGCAAAATGTTATAGGAAATACCTTGGGGCCTAATATAACAGAATGCTGCAATGCTTGGGTGGAAGAGAACAGTATAAAATACAATTATTATTATTATCTCTTTATTACAATTAGGAAAATGGTACAAATGCAGCCTGGTTGCTTTAGATCTGGCTAGTCCATTTATAGCCCTCGAGAGCTGGAGCCAGGCCAGATCCAGGGTGACCACAGATAAGTAAAGAAGAAGAATTGAAGAACTGATTAAATTGTATAGTGCAATGTATATTATTGCACAAGTTATGATTACAGACAAGGGTGGAAACTTCCTAGAATACTAAAACTTGTACCACTCGCTCTTTTTTTCCTAATTAGTGCATTTCTATGAAGGGCCTCATTCCAGGCTCCAAGAAGATAGTCTGTTTGATGGCCAAAAACATCTTCCTGGCTCTTAAATTTCACAGATACGGACCTATTACGGTAGCGCAGCACAAGTTAGCAGCAGTGGAGGTGAGCATCCGCTAGATGGCGCTGCCGATATTCGGTGCCATATCATAGAGGTGAGGGTTATGGTTGGGGTTAGTTCAAGGGTTAGGCTAACATTATAAGCTTAGAACTTCTCTCACATATCGGCAGCGCTGCAAAGTATTGGCTGCGCCATCTAGCGGTTGTTGGCCACACTGCATGTTTGCATGTGCATACCCAGGTTGCAGTGCAATAACTGTATTTCTCAAAATTCGGAGCAAGAAATAAAAAAAATATTTAACTCATTTTACTACTTTCAAATGTCAACACAATTGTATTATTTAATTTTATATATGTATATATATATATATATATATATATATATATATATATATATATATATATAAATCAACAATCATTTAAGTTATAGTGGGAAATGCAGTTACACTGCGCTCTGGGAAACTGGGCAGGAACATGCAAATAATGCCCAGTTTCTCAGAGTACAGAGCAATAACTGGATTTCTTTAATCCTGAGCAGGAGATACATTTTGAACCTATTTTTATACTTTCAAATGGTAAAACAAATGTACTATAAATGGTTCTGTAATTATATATATATATATATATATATATATATATATATATATATATATATATATATATATATAAATAGTGAGCTTTTTTCAGTAATCTAGATGAATAATCATAGTATTGCAGTATGTTGCGATATATTTTTTACTGGACAAACATATTCATAGTTTTCATGATGAATTTCCGAGAGCGGACTTATCTTTGTCAAGTCAGAGGCATGTATTATATATATATATATATATATATATATATATATATACACACACACACAAACAAACAAACATCAGTTTAGTATACGGTGAGCATAAGAGTGAGAGAAGCTCTCCACTATATATATATATATATATATATATATATATATATATATATATATATATAAATAAAGTTAGATATTGCACGGTAGACATGTAGACAATGCACCATGTATACAGAAGGTATTGGTGACTCATGAAGGCTTACAATGCAGAGTTAAACAACAAAGCATGCACTTACCCTTACATCTCCATTGACAGTCCTGGGATTGTGGTTAAACACATGAGCAGGATCCTTATTGTAAACTTTGAGGAAGGATCTATCCTGAATGTTCCTGGAAGAAGAAGAAGAAAACAACATCAATAGCTCTCGCACATAAAGAGAGTATAACTTCAGGCAGCCCTGAGGAGACACATCATTTTCCAGTTAAACATGACTGCGGATGACCAGAGAGAAAAAGAAAAATCTGCTGTAGCTGATTCTAAAATACTAGGAGGTACAAATGTACTTGTCTAGTTCAGTGCTATTCCCTGGGGAAGTTTTCTTCTGTCTAAACAGCTCCACACCCTGTCAGGTGGTGCCTGCTTTAACAGACATGGAATCTGGATAAAAGTAAACTATGCAAAAAAGCAAAAGCTTAGCCATAAACGTGTGGAGGTTTGGTTAATATTTAAAGGCTTTGCTGCCAAATCTACGCAAGCACAAGAGACACATTACTGCTTATCGGAGAAATGCAGAAAGCACAATCTGTCCTTTGTTCAGCAAACCATGTACACTTACATATAATGCATTAATACGAGACTAATAACAGTAGCAGCCATACACAAAGCCAACTTACACAGTGCCTTTTCCGGGAGCTCTAGTTCCACTTTGCATTGCAGCTCCCAGACATCCTGCAGTTAGCTGCAAAGCTACTTTCAGCTCATACAATGTTGCTGGAAGGATTTTCCAGGGTAAAAAAAAAAAAAAAAAAAATGTAATCAGCGCTTCAGAAGAAAAAACGAAATAAAGGCAAGGTTTGCTTCAAACGCCTTGAGGAAAGACATTCCAGATCTCAGGCAGTGAATTAGAGGAGCTCTGAATGAGGACTGAATTCCTCTGTTCCAGGTGCAGCAACAAGGAATGGTGGGCTGAGCTTAGCAGGGAGATTATGTTCACAAGAAAAAAAAGGCAAGAATGTTTTGGGCTGGACTTACGTTGGTCCTTTTTTTTAAGGCAGGATTTCAAGACACAGTGGAAAAAAATATTACCCTGCATATTACTCAAGATTCATATTGTTATGTTAACCCCTCTTTGGATTTATATTGAATTTTATAATCAGAAGTCCCCATATCGAATTCATTTTATTATTGAATGAAAGCATTTTATTAGAGGCTTCTATTAAATAAAAGGGACGTATACGTTTTTATGTGCGGCGCTGTTGAAGGTATAGCAAAAGAACTATTCTCTCCTCCAGAGTGGTGCAACTCGATGGGGCGAGCTCATGCACGCGGCGGCGCTTGGACAGTGGCGCACACACAACAGGATAGGACTAATAAAAGTGCTGCAATATAAGTAGTAGGCAACTGGAACCCCTGAAAAGACTTCCATAGTAACCTCTATGTACAGTGCTAGTGAATCAAAGGCCAATCAGATACATTAATGTATGTATTTTATTCATTTCTATACTGTAGTGGGTTCCCCCTGCCACAGCAGCACCCTCCCTACCTTATTGTAAGCTTCTTACGGGGGATCCAGAGGGGATTCTTGGGGTGTTCAGCAGTACTGCTGTCCCTCCCCTGCCATCATGTCTTCTTCTGTGATGTTATTTGGGATTCCCTCCCCTGCCAAGAAGTGCCAGCAGCAGAGGGATTGTAGTATCACTGAACTACCAATGAACCACAACTTTTTTTGGCACTAGGGCCCCTCTCAGTGCAGGGCCCCGGTGCACTGCACCTCCTGCACCGGAGGTAGTTCAGCCCTTGCCTATGCATTTGTCAGACATTCTAAATACTATTTTAAACCTTAATACTATCGGTAAATACGTTATCTTGTTCCTTATTCCTTTATCCACCCATAATGTACACGCTGGCACACACTTAAGCTTAACCCTTTGCTGTATTTGTTGGGGTTTTGAAGGATCATGAACTTTAAATAAAGCTCTTTCTTTGAAACAAGTAGCCAATTCTTGATACAAATTTAATATCCATAATATAATATCCAAACAATGCAATTTAATACATTAGAATAGTGTTTTCTAAACTATTTCAGCCATAGAATTTTGTTTCACCTTCAAAAGAGTCTTCAAAAATGTACAATTGCCTATTTTGAAGAAGTACACTTGAAAATGGGTTCTAACTTATGACTTTTCTGAACGTTAGGAATGTGACAGCTACAACTTCCAGTGCTCTTATCAAGACTAATGCAAAGCCCATTTGTTTTCAAAGACACGGCCTGTTGAGACAGAAGCAGCCTAGGAAAGAAAATAGAAGCCTGCAGTAAAAAATAATTTGTATGGTGGAGGGGGAGCAAATCCCCCCCAGATTTTTCTATGTTTGTATGTATGTATATATAAGCTGCCTATACAATGAGCTATATCCCCCCAAAATTATTCTGGCTCCTACACCCCTGCCCTTGTTAGAAACAATCTGACTACAGTGGTCTTTTAGGAAACATATTCGCATTTTCAATACATTTGCAAATAAAAGTATATTCATTTATATTTCAACAATACCATTTATGAAAGTATATATATTTTTTTTAAAGAATTATAAAATGTTGCATTTATTTAATATAGACCTGTAGCTCTTGAAGAGTTACAAAGTGAAAGTATATTGTATTTCAGCTCCAACTAGTGAAAACTTGCAGGCGAGATTAGTTCATTAAATATGGCATGGGAGTGAGGTCAGGCTGTTACTGCTGAAAGAAGAGCTTTTTAATTAAACTTCTACCCAGAGAAGGAACAAGTTGAGCTGATTCTTAAACCAAGATATTTTCTTCATTCCTCTCCTCAAAAATATTTTGCTAATTCCTTTTTTCCAGAATCCTGTGTCGTATGTGAAAGGCGCTCATTGCGAGGCCCTCAAGTTAGAGGGGGGAGAGGCTCGCAATGAGCGCCAAAGGCGCCAAAGAGGCTCTGCATGGCTACCGAGTTACTGGCTTGAAGAAAAAAAACGCCGCCATTTTAATTTCAAGCCCATAAATCAGAAGCCGTTGGGAGGCCACCAAAAGACGCCAATTGAATAGAAAATTTGCTACCAACTACACTTATGAGCTTCCTGCCACCTCCTGAGGCAGGGAGTCCATAAGTGAGGTTGAAAGCTAATTTGCTATTCAATTGTCATCTTTTGGTGGTCTCCCAATGGCTGCAGAGTTACAGCCTTGAAAAAAAATGGCGGCGTTAAACCTGTAAAAACTTTTCAAGCCCGCAAGGCTTGGAGCAATAGCGATTTATGATTCAAACCTTGTGGGCTTGAAAAAAAGTTACAGTTTTAACCGCCGCCAAGACCGCAAATGTTTTCAAAGCTGTGATAGGGGACCAAAGAGAGACGGGGAGGGTGGGAAAGAGACAAAGGGGAGGGAGAGGGGGGAAGAGGCACAGGGGAGGGAGAGGTGAAAGAGACACAGGGGAGGGAGAAGGGGAAAGAGACACAGGTGAGGGATAGGGGGAAAGAGACACAGGGGAGGGAGAGAGGAGTAAGCCACACGGTAGGGAGAGAGGGGGAAAAGACAAAGGGGAGGGGGAGGGGGGGAAGAGACAAAGAGGGGAGTAGAGACACAGGGGAGGAAAATTAGAAAAAAAAATGGGCAGGGACAGGGGGGGCAAAGAGACACGGGAGGGAGTGGGGGGCAAAGAGACACGGGAGGGAGAGGGGGGGAAAGAGACGCCAGGGAGGGAGTGGGGGGAAAGAGACACAGGGGAGTTATGTGCTTGCGCATGCCGCTCATTGCGAGGCGGGAGCTCATCGCGAGGCATGTAAAGTAGAGGGGGGAAAGGTTTGCAATGAGCTCCAAAGGCGCTCATTGTGAGGTCCACAAGTTGTGGGTTTGCCGAGGCCTGCAATGAGCGGCAAAGCCGCTCATTGCGGGGCTCACAATGAGCGCCAAAGGCAGTCAACGCGAGGCCCGTAAAGTAAAGGAGTGGAGAGGCTTGCAATTTAGAGGGGAGGAGAGAGCTTTGCAGTGTGTGGCAAACAGCATTGCCAGGCTTCAAATTTTATTGCCGCCATTTTTGACGGGTAAGTCGCTAGTAAATCATAAAAGTGCAAATGCTTTGTTTATTTATTTTACTTTTTAGAACATGTTTGCCTATTATCAGGTTTAATTATTCAATATAAACTAGATATATTCTATAATACCATAAATGCATTGTCCACTGTGGTCATTTCAATCCATGCGGAGCGATATATATATATACACACACATATTTTAGCTTTACTCCAGGGCTCTCTCCCCTCTCTCCTAACTGTACTATAGAGGCACATTGTTTTGCAGCACAGTCTTGCACCTATTTATCAAGTCTCTCTGTGTTAACATGATGACAGTTTGCACAGACTGAATGTTAGTGTGAACATATGTGGGAGTGCATTTTATTTGCCTAGGACCTTATGTTCAATTTTTTAATTAATCTGTTGTTTTCTGAAGCTATGACCCTGTGTTTTAATTAACAAAAACTTACTGAGCAGGTTGTTGTAATAAAGGCTAAATAAACAAATTTGCTTATTTTGTGCAGGCTTCAGAGTCATATGGTTTGTGACAAAAACAAAGGAAACAGCGGTGGACCCTTTAATGAAGACTGGCATGCTACAAGAAGCATCATTTGAAAATAATGATATTCAGGGGGAAAAAATGATGGAAATATCATTAGCCCATTAAATTACATGTAGACATTAGATTTAGTCGGATATTAAGTGATGGATTAGGGTAATAATGTGGATATGTTAGACTAGTGGTATGAGTAGTTGTGATAAAGCAGGTATTAAGGGTAGTTGTGATAAGGCTACAGTAGCTGCTATATATTATTGTTTATAAATTCACTAACCAAACTTATATTAACCAATAACTTTGATAAAATATATAATCTTGTGCATTAAATTTAATTCAAGTAATATTATGTCTCCCCAATTATGTTACCTGTCCAAGTAATCCAATGGTTACCATAAAGCCCAAAACTATACTAATACCTTCTTTGAGATTAATCAACATTATATGGGGAATAAAATATAATTTTTACAAGATTTACATAATCTTTCTGTTTTACAAATATATTTGACTAACTTCTAATGTTATCTATGGGAATAATATCCTGTGCACACAATTTAATAATTAAAACATTTTTGGAACACATTCTAGTGGACTGTGCACTAATAAAAATAATTGCTGCTTAGTCTAGCTGTTATATATATACATATATATATATATATATATATATATACATATATATATATATACATATATATATATATATACATATATATATATATATATATACAGATATATATACAGATATTATATATATATATATATATATATATATATATATATATATACTGTATATAATTTGTAGAGTATCTGCAGATTCCTTAGCACTAGGATACATTAATGGATTCATATATATTTAAAGAAAGTAGAAAGATAAGACAATATAAAGACAAGACATTCTTGTACATAGTGGTACAGGAGGAGATGAGGGTCGTGCTCTCATGAGAGCTTGCATTATATATGTAGAGAGGTCATGACTGTGCTCTATGCTTTGGGTTTCTCCAAACCTTCAAAAGTCATTGTAATGAATGACACCAACACAAGCTACTAGTGACACCTACTTCAAGAATATAAGTGACATTCTTTCCTCATTTGAAATGTGGAGAGGTATGTGACAGTACCACAACATAACTCCTTCCTGTTCCAAATACAATCCCAACTAGAGATTTCCCATCACTACAACCTACCCAAAATAGTGTACCCTATATGTTACTCTAAAAACTAAAGTACATAAAGAAGATTTTTTTTTTTTCTGTTGGCTATTCTTGCATTGCATGAAGGTTAAAGGTTAAGACACAGTTAGACCAAAGTCCAACAGCTGTGACTGGATGTGTCTTAAACACAAGATCCTTCTTCGTGTTCAACTTGACTGTATACAGTGGCTGCTTATAGACACATATATGGGAAAGAGTGCAAATTGACATTTTAATATCTGTGTTATTTTAGAGAAGCACTTTAAATACTTATTAGATTTGTAAAACAATTTATCAATAGTATACATTTGTATCCAAGATAGAAATTAAATATTTTTGTGTGTCAGTTATATATATATATATATATATATATATATATATATATATATATATATATATATATATATATATATATATATATATATATATATATATAATGTCACAGTTACAGATTATTGTTATAGTCATATTTAACTTTTTCATTTGTACAATCATGTCTATGATTCAAACACCGGAAGAGTATTTCTAAATGCCTGGGGCAAACACAAGAAGGGCAAAGATTAATTAAGAAGAAAATGGTTGGTTAAAAATGATCTGCAACGTTAAAGAGTATGGCTTGCAGGCTTGGAAAGATACTGAGCAAGTGTGTGTGTACTATGGAATAGTACTGACAATATGAAGGGAAGAGACCACAAGAGGTAACAGAGGGTTAACAGCAGCAAGAGAGGATAGGAATCTGGGGGAAAAGTTACCTAAGACGGAGAAGTTTTGGTCATAAATATTTACATTATGACCTAAACCGGATAAAGGGCACAATCATTGCAAAAACTTAAAGAAATAAACTCAATACCGCTTTAATGAATTAATAATAATGTATTAGCAATAAAAATCTGTGTTTTTAAAGCTTACATTTGAACTTTAGTGTTTCCAAACTTAGCAGATATGCTTCTCTCAGGGGGCTGGGGTGGATGTGTTGCGCAGGCTGTACTGACAGGACTTTTTATCTGTATCCTTTCTTATAGTGGCCACTGCAGGATAGGTTGGTCTAGTAAAAAAAGACAGCCGACTAGGCAGATTCCCTCCCACGTCTTGTCTACACCCCTAAGTTCAAATGTAACACACATAAACAAATTGAAATAATTGTTACAAGACCAATAACGGAGTTCATTTCAGTATTCAGGTCTAGCTCACATTCAAAAAGACAGCTCACGTGTATGAGAGCTTGTATAAGACACCAATGGAGCTGTCCAGTAATATATATTTTTGGTTGTGCCCATCTGTTGCAGTGAGGGGTAGCTGAGGTATGTGTCTGTAGCTACTGAGATCTTAGCCTGCTTAGAGGGCCAGATTGTCATATGAAATGAGGGCAGAGAGCGACTTGCTTTGGGCCGAGATCTGCACTGAGGGTTTGTTAAAAACCATGTGATGATGAAAACGACGTGTCCTTGGACATGGGCAAGGACGCTGCTTGGTAAATATGGGCCACAGCTGCAATGTGCGCTTGTTGAAAGCCATGTGGTGATGAAAGAAAGAGTATCCTTGAATATGGGCAAGGACGCTGCTTAGTAGATACGGGCCAAAAATATGAGGCGGAACACCCTCCAAGACCAGACTCAAAAGCGAACTAAGGTGTGCAGGAAGAGACAGGCCAGGAGAGTTTATGGAAGGTGGAAGAGGACCTCTTCCACAATTGCAGATAACAACCTAGACTTATATATATATATATATATATATATATATATATATATATATATATATATATATAAAAGAACAGAGAACTGATTAACATGTATTTAACCTAAAATTCCAGGGAATAAAAAGACAAGAAGCTCCCAAAAAAACATCAATGGAGGCCTTTTTAAAATGGCTTAAAACACCTCATACTCAGGTATGTTTTCTCAGTGGCTTACAATTTCCCCAAGGGCAATTACACATTACTCAAAGCAGTGTATTCACCACTGGGATCTTCCTTAACAATGTGACAAAATCTCAATTTCCTTCTTTCAGATTATTTTCACAGTAATTATTATTATTATTATCGTTTATTTGTAACGCCCAAACATATTCCGTAGCGCTTTACATAAGTTGTGATCAAGGCAAAACAATATTAGCACATTACACAAGATGGATGGCCCTGTCTTTGAGCTCAGAATCCAGTGTCCATAGAGCTTTCCCCAAAGCACAGTGCAAGATTGAAAACTCGCAGACTTACAATCTAAAGGTTGCAGATCCTTTAGATTGTAAGTCTGCGAGTTTCAATCCTGCGCAGTGCTTTAGAGAAAGCGCTATGGACACCGGATTCCAAGCTCAAAGACAGGGCCATCCACTCTTTGCAATGTATGAATTTTTTACTTGTCATTGCCTGTAACTTAATTTATGTATAGCGCTACGGAATATGTTGGCGCGTTACAAATGAACGATAATAATAATAATAATACAAGGGCCAGATAATCCCCGCACAATAACTCCCTCTTTTGTAGGTAAATATATTGAACGTATATATGTATGAATATATTTAGAGAAAAGAATGTCGCGGTATACAGGCCGTATGTCTGCGGGCTCGCAGTCTGCTTCAATTCCAGTGCTATTCAATTGAATAAGCCCGCAAGTTATGGGCCAAAAGCCGAAACCGTACACCTTGCACTCGTAAGTAGCATTTCAGAGCATGAACATGATTAATTAAGCAACGCCTTAACTACCCATTTAGAAACAGCCAATAGAAAATGAGACCGTCATCGTTACGTCAGTATAAGAAGGAGGTTACATGTCAATCAATTGGCGTTTAGTGGTCCAAAATGCGATCAGACTTGCAAACCCGCAAAATACAAAATAATAAAAATGAATGCCAATACTGTTCTAGTCCATATGCGTGACCTGATATGTATTAACTCATTGATTCCCAAGGTCGATATAACCCCAAAATGAACCGTAAAAATATTACATTTTTGATTGCCGATTTGCGAGCTTGAGATTGTTGTGCAATTAATTCTAATGTCTTATATCACTTTCCCCGTCCTTTACTGTGCAGTATTGATTTTTTTATATGCATTTACAGTGCTGCGGACATGTCTTTAACCCCTTTGTGGGTCCCATCTGGTACTTGTAGGATTTTCTCCTACAATTGCTGTTTACGGGTGTGAAAACATTTGCGGGCTTATGGAATTGTATTAACTGAATAGCGATTTGCTATATTAGCCATCGTAACTCTAGCGGACGGGAAAGATCAAAGGCTTAGATGAGGTGTAAGTTCCGTTTGTAACAACCGTAGGGATATCAAGCCCGTAACCCGTAGACCGTTTGCGGCTCATAAAAAGATGCCAGTCGCATAGCAAACTAGTTTACTGGCTACATTACGGGCTCCAGTAACTTATAATTGCTCAATTGAATGAGGCCCTTTGTGTTTATGTTCTCCAAAACTTCCCTAACTGTCATGTGTTTTACCCCAAGTTATTGCATATTAATATGAATGAATAATAGGTTACCTTTGGGTTTTGTTTTACAGAATCACCTGGCCAGGTTGGTACATGGGTCGGCAATTAAACATATCTAAGTGACAGCTAGTCCAGAGACTTAACGTGCTCCCCAAGCACACTGATTGTACAAAGTTCAAAGAATAATAATGAAATGCTAACTTTAAAAATGATATGGTGGTAGTTCCCACTAATTGACATTATTTGCACATGGTGTATGATTCCAATCATGTGCCTTAGTAAGATGCTGTAATTCCACATGATAATGATAATGAGGCCCTCCAAATGAGTCCTGAGGGTGAGATTATGGAATATTAATATCACTGCTGCCGTGCTTAAATTGCCTCAAACCTCAGTAATGGCTGACTAGGTATCAAGGGCTGTGAATGTCTGGAATATTAATGTCCATCGTGAATGTGGATCCAATGATGACAGAGTTTGCCGCGGTGCATATAGAGGCACAATAAATCTACTTTTGATCTATTTACTATTCCTTATTAAGTAAACAAAGCACTGAGAAGAAGTGACCTTCTCAAGGTGTTAAATTTTACATTAAACTTAATATTGAGTTCAAAATATTCACTGAGTACTGAAATACTAAATTTTAAGGCCTTAAAATATTCACTAAGAAAATAAAGGCCTCATATTTTGTAAGAACAGAAAGCTTTAAATATAACCAGGGAAATCTTTGAATATGTAGCATATGAAGCTAGGTTTTATGTGATAAATCCACTGACATGCAGGATGTAGATTTTTTCCCCAGTAAAATTAATATTTGCTATTATTCATTTAGACGCCAGTATGGTTTTCTTACAGTACATTTGAAAATTACTCTTATGATGCTTTGGTTTGAGAGAATGTTAAAGGTATATCTACGTTTCCCTGTTTTTACCTTTATCTAATCTAACACATGCTGCTTATATCAGAAACACAATTACATATATTACACATACATATATAAAATTTGTTTTCCACACCCACAGAGCTGCTTACATAGGCACACTGTACCTACCAATAAAAACACTGTATTTGGGTGCAGTTTTTAACCCTATACTACCTTCAAGCCAACAGCAGCACAATGCAGAAATCCACAGAGCAATTATCTGAGCTGCTTCCTTGCTTTCTTGTGCAGGGGAAAACATGACTATACATTCCATGATGCTTTGCTGCACAATCTGCCATCACAGACTGAAACAAAGTATTAGCTGCCTGTGATTGGCCATAACGAATTATGAATGTTATGCTAATCTTAGCAGGTTTATAGGGGTGTTAATTCTCAAAATCAACTCCTTGCAAACTCAAGAGATTTAGCAAACTTTAGGGTGAGTTTAATAATGTTTATTTTTGCATCTATTCATGCAATAACATGTTTGCATACACTGCTGATTCTCCTTTTTCAGATGCATTCAAAATCCATGAAACTTAAATATGCCTTTAAATAAACATTACCACCCAAATATATACTTTAGAAATAATGTATTGTGGAGTCTGACACATTTACCTGGATGACCATACATAAAAATACCAAGGTGGCCACTTAAAGAGGAAGGTTCACCTAAACACAAGTTGTTTTTGTAAGAAAAAGTACACTTATCATAGATCAAATATACTGTGTGTTAGCACTTATTTCTGTTTTAGCAAAAAACACAAGTAGATAACTGCCAAAGGTTAGAACTGCCGAGGGCCATTTGAATATTTATAAAATCATTCGAGGGCCGTACAAAATTATCAACTTAGAAATGTACCTGCTATATTTGGTCAAACATTGAATTAACTCACCCCTAAAGCTCTTCCTATTTCATTATCTGTGTCATTAGCACTTTCTTATTATCTTTCTCATTGGCTATGGAATAAGGAGACGGGCCACATCAAACGACTCTGGGGGCCCTTATATGGCCCTCAGGCCTGATGTTCTCCACCCCTGCTGTAAAGGGAACATTAAATGCATATTTGGTTTACTTATGTATAGATTTAATCCTATGGCAAGAGGGAAGTGTCACTTTAATGTAACATATATAGTAATTTGTATGTGTGGTAACCAAAAGACATTGCACTAAATATTTATGAGGCTAGTGAGTAAAAAATTAAAAAAACTGTAATTTCTATATTTTTTTAACTATAAGAGGCACATGAATACTATATTTGTGAAGTTTATTAAATTAGGGGTTAAAAAAGCACAAAGTCTTTGTTGCATATAAGACGTAGATCATATTTATGGGCATTTTTCTAGTCACAAAGTAGGTCTATTAAGCAAGAAAATAGTGTGTTGCCATTGTAGCAGCATAAGTCTATCCAAACTATCTGGAGACTTTATGTGGGTAATAGACTTGAGAAAAGAAAACAGTAAATCAGTTTCTTGCACTTCCTTTATACCCCTAAAGCACTAATTTACTGATTTTTGGGACACTAAAATGCCTTGTTTAAGTGGATGTTTACTTTTATATCCTGAAAATGTATAATTGGTTAACCATTAAAAGGTGACTTATGTACATAACTTCTGACATTTTATTGTAATGATTTTACTCTCTCATAAATCATCTCCCAATCATGTAATTGTGTTGGCTAATAAATTATATAGACAATTTTACAGTCCAATCACTTGAGATAAGGCTGGCCATATGACAAGTAGACAGTCATTTTCTATTGCTTTATTTACCAAAATATTTCTACCATGGAACCCTTTTAGGGCTTCAAAAGTATTGGCATAATTTCAGGATACAAAATGCCTGCTATATAACTCAACACACACTCACCAGTAATACAAAATGGCTGCCCAGAATCCCAACCTGTATCTGAGATAAGGAATATGAAAGTGCTATAGTGCTCAAAAAGGAGGCAAGGTGCTAGAAAAGTGAAAGGCCGAAATTGATATTCTGCTCAAAAAGTGCTGGTGGGTTAAAGTGACAGTTGTGCCACCAGCACTTTTTGAGCAGAATATCAATTTCGGCCTTTCACTTTTCAAGCACCTTGCCTCATTTTTGAGCACTATAGCACTTTCATATTCCTTATCTCAGATACATCCAATATATCGATTTAATTGTATTAAGCAAATGCAATAATCACCAAGAGGGGCTATAAAAATGTTATATTGAAATGGACCACATGATGTCTTGTTTTAGTTTTTATTTTTGTACATAGGTTTTAACATGATAAATACATAAATGCTAAGTTTTATGTTTTGCTGCTGAAGTGACATTGCATTCTAATGGAGTGCATCACAACAAAAGGATCCCTTTTTCTGTCCTTTATTTACTCATACATTTCCTAGTTTGGTCCTTGGTAGCACCCATAGATACTATTCCCCTTGGTTTACAAGCCTACAGCCACCTTTTAATATATATTTTGGTCTCTTCAGGTGAGAGTCACAAACAGTTGAAAGTAAAAACCACAGCAGTTTTTCTATTGACCTGCGCTAGGAGTCTGTGCGCCCACTCCCTTTTTATACAACTTAGTTATACTCCCTTACCATGTTGTGTTTAACACTGATCATTTAATAGTAAAAGCACAAGGAGATGCTCATGCTTTTATGGCTAAATCCAAATTGTCCAAAAACTTCCCCAGGAAATAATGTAGATTCATTTTTCAAGAATAAAATAAGTAAACCCGATATGTATTATGTAAGACAAGATAGCTTACCTTATATCACTTAGTTCATAGTAGATGTTTCTTCCTTCATCCTTAATATAAATGGCAGTACTGGGGGACTCCAGTATTTTCATTGTCAATTGCTGGGGGAAGGCACTTACAAAGAGGGCACGTATCGTGTCTAAGCCTGTGATTTCATTAGGCATCTGGAGCTTCTTTGTGTCTTCACCATACTGCAAGAAGAGCACTCCTGCAAGGGAACAGATGAGGACAATATTGAACATCGAGGACCTTTTTTATTTTGGTTTATGTAGCAGATTTCTAATTTGTTTAATTATATTGTACAAAAGTTAGCTGTATCAGTCCAAGCTTTTGAAACTCCACGTGTTTCTTCTTTGAAAGTCTTCGCAAATAAACCTCTATGGATAATAGTTCAGATGATTTCCTAAGATATATAATGGTATCACCTAGTGCAGGGGTCTGCAAGCTATATGATCTACACAATAAACATGATTCAAGTACCAGGAAGTCTGTTGATCATATGGGCCAATTCAATTATAGATGTGAATTAAAATCACTGTCAGGCTGTTTAATGTCTTGCTCACTGCATCTAGTATGTCCTTGACCCCTAATGCAGATTCTCTAGAGCAATAAATGGGAAAATAGTCTGTATGTCTATCTATCAATCACTTATATACAGTAATCCAGATGGTCTTCATAGACAGACTCTTGATATAGTGCAACCAATTTATTGCTATAAAATTACAAACAAAATATTCACTATAGATTGGATTATCAATACTCTAAAGTATATACATTTTATGGGAATATCACTGTTGCTGTATGCTATTTTCATAAACAGTATATTTAATATTTATGACTCAAGAACCACATTTCAAGTCTGGTGCAAAATAATCATTTAACGTGAGAATTTCTTTCTGTCAAAAATGTTTTGTATTCCAAGGAGTAACAGTATCTCAGATAAATAATCTAAGTGGTGATAAATCATACCCACAAAATGAGTAGAAAGATAACAGCTCAATATAAGAGGAGCTGTGTAATGCGTGTCGTGCAATCAGATCCACATCCGTCATACACACATTGATTTCCTACACAACATTTATTATAAAAGGTGTGGAGCATCTATAGTGTACAATTCACTATGCTGGATTGTCAAGCATTAAAGAAAAAAGTAAGATTAGAAAAGCAAAGTAATGTTATATTTCTGGTGTTTAAAGAGAAATTGTCAAAATTAATTCTCAAAAAATTAAATGTAAGGTTGTATACAAATTATTAATTATTTAATCACTAAAATATGATTTTATCTAATCTCTATTTTATTCCAGTGTCATGAAAAATTAATAATCACATTCTCCGCTGCTCAACGTGACTTTAGCAACATGGTAGCCAAGTTTTGGTAGACAATTTTCTTATGTAAAAAATGTAATTGTAAAAAAAGAATGTAATGAGCAGCACTATGAATGTAAACTCCTTTTCTCTCATATGACTACCTCATATGGCTGAGGATTATTCTGAATATTGTTTTTACTAGTAGCCTACGAAGGTAACAAATGGCCCAGGGCTTTCATATGGCCATCAGGAATTTCTCAGAAGGCTACCAGACTTTCTCTGTTGTCGACAAGTATGGCCCTCTTCAGCTATAAACTGTCCATACTCTCTCTAAACCTAGCAAATAATACCCAACTGTATGCCTAAATATTTCCCGTTGATATCTATACCTCTAATACCAATTATTTGCTGAAATAAATAATTCCCTACAGAAATGTTATCATTTTGCTTTGAGTAAAATAAAAAGATCTAGAGCACAGTGAGGCCCTTTTAAGGACTTGGAGGCCACATATGAGCCCCTTTAAGTGAAACCGGTTGCCCATCAAGGCACCATCCCAAAACTTGCTTCTCTCTACAAACTTTCTAGACATTTCCACATATTTAGGATTAGTAAAAGGGAAGCTACTCCCATGCTATTGGGTTTTCCCTTCAATAAAGGGATAAAAAATCTGGTTTCTGTTCACCAGTATTTGAGTTAAAGAGAGAGGGTCAAAATATCATCAATATGTACATAACACTGAAACAATAGGTCACCCTTTCAGCAAACACCTCACAGCCATGAAATTACTTCTCTCGAATTTGTCTGGAACACTTTAATGGTTACAAACTCTGAGACAATTGCAACGTATCCTTCACTGACTATATGAAAAGTATTTTCTATCTTGGCTTTTAAGGGCATTCTTACCCCGAAATTGATCAAAGTACCTATTTAATTACAGACAGGAGTTTATGAAAGGATAAATAAACATATAAGTGGTATAAGTTGCCATAAGGATGCCCAGTGATATCAGGTCCTAATACAGCTATCCATCTACTAACTATTCTGCTTTCCAGTGAAATACCCCACCAAAATCCAACCTTGGAAACTTGCTTCAGAACCCATATCTTACTTGACAAAATGGACAGCACTGGCACTACTGCATCTACAATAGGATTCCATTGGTCAAAATAAGACTGTCATCTACTAGTAACAAGATATTCTGCAAAGGGCACTCTATGTCCCATTCATAAAATATTTTACTCACAGTGTAACGAGCCAAGTATGTAAAGTCTAATAAACCACTGACCAGTAAGAGAATTATAATGATAAGACGAGGAGGAGGTTGGTGTCATAACATATAACTGAGTGACAGAACAACTCAGAAGTAACAGATGATAGTGCCTGATGACTAAAATGACCTTTACTAATGAACTAGTGGATATCACAACATGACACATCCTGTTCCCATCAGTGAATAATATTCATTACCACAAAAATAGGACTACCAAGGACAAAACCATTACCCAAAAAATCTTAAAGGACCAGTGAAGTTTCTATTATACAAAATGTCTGCTGACATCAAAATTGAATACAACTGTTTCTTGTTAAAGACTGGATTTATGTATTTTTATTTTACGCTTAGCCATTTATTTTATTTTAATCCTCGTAAAAAACATTTTGCACATTGCCGAGACAAGTAGTATAAAAGAGCATACGATAAATATGACATTTCAGTGGTCTTTTAGAGGATTGCACAAATAGAACTAAGAGCCCCCCTTCCTTAATCCCACTGTACATAGCAGGGGCAGTGTGATTGGAATATTATTATCCTGAGCCTTGCACTGAATAGGTCCATGTAGATTGCCAGTTAATCTACCATAAATATTAAGCATTGTTAGGGATTCACTAATAATACAACCTATGTGCTAAGTAAATACAGATCAGGTGGCGATGCAGAGTGGGTCTTCATCTCAAACGTGTGAATAGTAAATTCTCAGTTTAAAATACACTCTGAAGATAAATACCAAGGTGCCTTGGAAACACTTGTGGTAAGACATCATTACTGAGCAAGAATAAATTGCTTGTCTAATGTTTCTTTCATTTATATTGTGGATTTAACGAATTACTGTCTACTCTGAGCTTTGTGGTTGATGGAGAATAGACCCAGGGCTGTAACACAGAAATTATTGATTGTCTGTGTTATATGTCAGATCAAATGGTTTTCACAACACTATTTACATGCTCATATTTTTATATACATATTGTACTAAACATATTTAATGTTGTTGCTTTGTATATAATATATACTTAATGCACCAAAAGACTACCTCAGTGCTGTAATAGTAAAGCAGTATGTACTTACTGTATAAGATCAAATAATTAGATCATGACTGTACCACTATAGTTCACGTAAAACTATATGTTTGAAAATCTGATCTTGTGGACGCCATTTATGTATAGAGGATGCCATCTTGTCTTGTTTCAATGCTTCCTGAAAGCTGCTTGAAGCCCGAGAGTGTGCATATATTTATTTATCAGTTGAGAGAGGGTTAGGGAAGGGGGGAAAGGAAGGAGGTACATTTCTTAAATAAATGCTATTTTTATTATTGGACACCCACCTCTTCCCCTGCCAATGCCCAGAAGCAGGAAGCTTGTATAAATAAATCCAAGCCCTGCTCCTCCAGCAAGGTAAACACTCCTCTCACACACAACCTTCACCAAAGTCTCTAGCAGAGGCATTAGCATATGCTTTTAATCAAAGGACCATTGTGGTCATATTTTTACATTTTATTAATTTGAAGAACTACACTTAAATTAGAAGCAGGGTTTTTTTTACACTGTAAAAACATATTATAATTATATTACTTTTATATGCAATCTAACATTTTAGTTTCAGCTGATCAATGCCCTAGTGAAGAGAGGGACATTTTAATTCACAGGAAGTTTGTTTCTTCTCAGTGTGAATGTGGAAGTTACATTCTTCAGTGCAGTCAGCAGATAAGGGAAGCTGATTAGTTTACAAGGACAGACCTACCTGAGAAAATAACAGACATCTGGTAAGAAAGCAAAATGTAGCCACTCAGTAAAGAATAATTACATATTAAAACAATGGATCACAGTGGTCCTCAGTAAAATGGTTTTCTCCATGTTGGTTGCAGCAAGTGAAACTATCATCCAGATCTTTTCATAGATGAGGAACAGAGATTTCAAACCCCCAAAGTTTTATAAATATCTTATAGGAAGCTGATTTACAATTATATTTTCATTGGCCTGTTAAATTTGTTTTTTTTCACATACACTTTCTACACTATAATGTAAACCTTATATTCCATAAAAAATAAAACAATGAATTATGGCAAATGCTGCACAAATATTTCATAAATACATATAAAACAGAAAAATAAGAATATGCAGCCAGAAAAGGAGCTATTATATATGAAGCCTGGCAATGCTGATTGCCACACAATGCGAGGCTCTCCCCCCTGTCTCCCCCCTGTTTTTTTTTGCCCCCTCTCCCTCCCCTGTTTTTTTCCACTTATCTCCCTCCACTGTGTCTCTCCCCCCATTTCACCCCTGTGTCTCTTCCCCCCACTCCCTCCCCTTTGTCTCTTTCCACCCTCTCTCCCCTCCCCCGTGTCTTTCTCCCCCCTCTCCCTCCTCTGTGCTCCTGTTTGCATTTACGGGTGTGAAACCATAGTGCAGGCTTGGGAAATTGATCATTTTCCCCAAGCCCAAAATGTGTTTCTGATTTACGGCCTTGAAAAAAGTAACGGCTTTACGGACGCCATTTTTTTCCTTGCTTAGCCGTTTTCAGACCTCAAAAAAACGCCAACTAAATATCAAATTAGCTTGCAACCTCACTCACAGGCTCCCTGCCTCTCCCCCTGTGCTGTGTGTGAGGTTGTAAGTGAATTGTTTAATTAATTGGCATCTTTTGGTGGTCTACAGACGGCTACCGACAGCTTCCGAGGCGCTCATTGCAGCCCCGTCAAGCCAGTTGCGTACGGGCCGCGCGTTGATCGCCTTTGGCACTCATTGCAGCCTCTGTCAAACCCGTAACTTTCAAGCCTCGCAATAAGTGCCTTCAGCGCTCATAGCGAGGCCCGCAATGAGCGCTCACTGCTCATGCAAAAGCCTGTATCTTTTAACATTGCGCGACGACAACTTGCAATTACCTCAGATAGTATCAAGGGGCGGGTGAATAAAGATGCAGATAAGAGGCAGCACAGATAACGCAGTAGAAATGTAGGTAGGGTTCCCTCTCTGTTGGTTTTTAGGAGTGTGTGTGTGTACATAGTTGTGTGTGACAATAACACAAAACACACACAGCACAGACAGATGGAGAAAATTTACATTTTGCAAATCCCATAATGGTTGGCAGATTGGAGGACCTGTGGCAAAATCCAAAACTGCCCCGCTATTATAGTAACTGTGCGTGAGAAACGAGACTATTCACATCATAAAAACATTGAATATGGAGATTTAAAAACATTTAATGCACTTTAATGTTTTCCAGGCTCTACCTATTGCAATGTATATTTATTTCAACAATACCATAAAAAAAAAGAAAGTGAGATAAATAACATCTGGTTTCCAAGCATACAAGGAGTAATATGTTTTTTTTTTATCCCCAGAAGGTTAAACACAGCTCAAGAGGCCTATCCAGGACACAGTCCCATCCTTGTATTGAAGACCATGTCCTTAAACACTACAACTATTAGTTACTGTAGGAGTTTTGAAATCTTTTGCACCATGGACTGTGGTTTAAATCATTCATTCTGAAACAAATAATATATATTACAACCCAACACAACACAGGGAGTGATAGGTGCACACCTTTAATTGGATACAACTTTATGAAGTGTCTGTGGGATGGTGCCCTACAGGGTGCAGTCTCTTTTTTTTTGCTCAGGAGTAATCTTCTAAAGTATTAGACTGCCAGGTAAGTCTCCTCGGCACGGCAGAACCAACTAACCCCAAACGTATAGGATGATTTATCTACTGTTGTTGTTGTTGTTTAGTTGTTCAGCTGACTCTATGGACAGCAGCACATCAGTGTGTCTGGTTGTACCTTTCCATGAGCTTATCTTGGCAAAGATAATGGAGTAAGTTGCCAGCTCCTTCTCCAGTGGACCACAATTTGTCTAACCTCTCTGCTATGACCCACGGTATAGGCTCACTACTTCATTGAAGTACACAAGCCCCTTCACCACAAGGTAGCGATCTACTGTACAAAGTACAACGTTCATTGATGCATTGACCAACAAGGTCCAGGCCAAGGGCTGCATACTGTCAGGTGGTAGGAGTGCCACAGTGTATTACATCCACATATATGTAATAGACATGCAGTGACCTTGCTGCCTGTAATTATGCAGGCACTCGCTGACATAACATAGCTATAAATACACATACACGTATAAATACACCTAAACAAGGCAAAATAAGGAGGAGTAATTGGCATGTGAACGTGACAGACATGGCGGAATCGGCTTAGGGCAGCATAAAACTAAATAAATCTGACAACCTGTCCTTTCTTACACCTCCTATTTACAGATGTTCAAGTATCCTTCATCACATGGAAGATATTACCGTTTAATATTCCTAACCTTAAAACGTAAAAATAAACTCAATATACCTTTGCTGATAGTGCGGCCATGTGGCTCCTCTGTTTTTTATTATCTTTATTGGATTTAACATATGGAGATTAATCTGCTAAAATAAACTCTTTCTACAGAAAAGTAATCCAAAATCATCAAACTGCAACAGCCACTGATATGGCGCCTTTACAAGGAATTCCTACTAATCCCTATTTCAAAGAAAAATACAGCCAGATACCACAATAGGTCAAATACAGAACAAAGGTCACGCTATGCCCACTACAATACTGCATTCAGACTTAATCCCTGCCCCGTTTATTCTGTTTGGAGCAGAAATCTATTTAATACAAAAACACATACTAGCCAATATTTATTTTCCACAGTGCTAATATCTCAAAGCCCTGACAAAATAGGAGAGGAATAACGGATCGTGCACATAAAATGACTTTTTAAGAAATAATACAGTCGCACCATTCAATATATTCACTAGTATTTTAAAGCTAGGAATCCAATGATTGCATTTTCATTTTCTCTGGCTTTATTTGAGTGGCCAAGGTTTAGTTTTACTGCTATTCTGGTGATATTGGGAACAGCTTTTCTGCATTATAGCATCTGCTCCCCCCCATCAATTATATCATAAAAGATTAAAGGATCCCCAACTTTTATATCAAGTTTTTACAACCTCCAAAAATATGCTGTAGGTAATTTCAAGATATTGGCTGCAAACACAGGAGGGATGCCGTATATTTAACCCTTTCATTAGCAAAGGGGCCAGTAGCCTTTTAAAGGTATACACTGATTCCAAAATAGTAGAATTTAAAACAATAGGCAATAAGTTGAATTAGGGGCGGAGCTACCAGTGGTGCATTGCACAAGGGCCCTCCTCTGGGAGGTTATATTTTTGCATTTCATTTTTTTTCTGTAGTGTGGAGGCTCCTGGGACCCCCATCCCTGCCCCACCCGCAACATCTCCCAGTGGGCTCTCCTGGGCTCCTTGGCTGTACACCCTGCAGGATGGAAATTGGTCTGTGCAGGTTTAAAAAAGAGCCTATCTACTGAAGCTCCAAGAAGTCCAGGAGGTGGCAGTGTGGAGCAGGTCAGCACACTGGAGAAGGAGAGGGCTTTTGGGGAGGAGCAGCATTGGAAAAGAGTCTTGGGGAGGGGAGCGGTTATGGGAAAAGGTCTTAGGGAGGGAGCTGTTATGCGAATGGTACCAGGGGGTGCCCAGCACCAAACATCTTTTGGTATTGGGGAACTCAGTTTTTTTTTTGCCTTGGGGCCCTCCATTCTCTAGCTCCGCTACTGAGTTGCATTTTCTTACAATAGCCTTATACTTAAGTTTGTAATTTTTACATTTAGCCTTCCTGATCCAGCCACAAAGCTTGTGGTATTAACAGTGTAATAATTGTTAATAATTGCTAATTACTCCCAGGGTTCTGCACTTGTTCAGATATATAAGATCTGGTCTTGGACAGCAATGCATGCAATCCATAGGTATATGGAAGTGTCACTGCCTTTAATGTTTTCTAATCTGACACATGCTGAAAACACACATTACATTGAGTAGTTTAGATACACATACATATGTTTTTTTGTGTTTTCAAGTGGTTCCCTTACCTTTAGAGGTGCTTACACTGGCACCTTGTGCTAACCAATAGAAAAACTGCATTCAATAATGTTTTTTAACCCTATGCTAAACTTCCAATCTGTAGCAGAGACCCCGATCAGCACTGTCTGAGCTGCTTCATTCCAGAGAGGAGAGAGGTGTGTGGTTGGAATTAAAGACTACAGATCCCATGATGCTTTGTTCCAGAGACTGAATCCTCTATACGTTGCTATTATTATTATTATTATCTTTATTTATATCGCGCCAACATATTCCGTAGCGCTGTACAGGTGGTTAGTACATGGCAAAAAACAAACTTAACACCTTAAAGAATGGAGGGCCCTGTTTTTGAGCATATAATCAAATGTACATAGTGCTTGTTTCCAAGACACTGACACACAAATGAAAAACTCGCAAACTTACAATCTAAGGGTCGCTATAATGTTGTACCTGCCTCTGATTGGCCACAATGAATGATCCATTTTATGCTAATTAAGGTTAGATTTTTAGGGGCATTCCTTCTCAAAATAAACTACCAGAAAACTGAAGAAAGTTTACAGACTTAGGGTAAGTTTATTAGTAACTTCCATAAACCTTTAAGAGAAAAAAAATTAACCTTGCATTTCTTGGTTTTCATGTAAACAATAAACTTTCTGTAATGTTTAAAACCTGCTCTTTTAATAGTGTTATAGTAAATGTATAATTTCAGTTTTCCTATTAATCTCATTATCCCCAAACAAACCACAAATGCCAGAATTTTTGACTGCAAAAAATGTATAATACAATCGGAAGTGCAGAATAAAACCTTAGATACTGTAGATGTCCAGTTTTTGTGCCTGCAATCTTGCATAAAAGCTTTCTATCCATATGGTACCTGCAGCACTATGGCAGCCTCTACAGCAAAACCACTAATCAAGGGCTAAATATAGAAAGGAAAAGAGCTTAGAAAATTGAAGTTATTTAAAATAATAAATACCATACGCTTTAATCTAAAGGAAGTATCTGTACGCTAGAATTTTCAGTATATTGCAGGTAATTGCTACAGATGCATTGGAAAAGGCACTATTTTTTTTTTAAACAAGTATAATGACACCCATATAAATGTGACAAAATGTATATTGAATTGCTGCACACCAGAAATATATTAAAAGATAAGAAATATTTTTTTTGCTATGGTACAATCTGAATTAGGCTAATATATTATTTTGAGATATACATATATATTAGTAATCATCATGGTGATTTTCCCAATGGCTCTGGAAAGATTTAGACACTGAAACCGTAGTATAGTCAGTAACCAACATGTGTTACTGCTATGGCTAATATTCCAGAGGACATGCTATATAATGATTGTGTCATCAAATGCAACACATGTTATCTAATGGACAGTGTGATAGAGGGAGATACATTCCATTTAAGGGATTGGTGGGTGACCCTCCGAGGCTTCAATAAGTCCTCAACCATGCTTTTTGCAGGGAGATTATATCCTCTTACACATCACACAGTCCATATAAAATCCCTCTTTACACAAATACATCTTCACCTCACTACAATTCTCTATTTCAATAGGAGTGCATGGGTCGATAGGCGTGCCTGGGTCTGATTTAGCTTTCTTTTGGACCTCTACTGCATTAAAACATTTACAAATACCTAAAGATGTTTCCCCCCTTCTGGATGACTACTTTGTTGTTGTGAATGGTCTTGTGTAACTCAGTGAAGCTGTGAGCTATACCATGTAGCATCACCCAAGATGGGCAGGTCATAGCATGGGAGAGATTCAATGGCTATACAAATAATAACTAAAAATGGCAAGTTAATTCTTCTGCATCAAACCTCTACCTGATGGCGCAGAGCACATTCGGTGACTACAATGTCCCATTTAAGACTTTCTCTAAAAAAATTATTCTCTTAGATTTTCTCTTAAAAAGTTCATACTCCTGTTATAAATAGCAGTTAATGTAGTTATTTTGTAACTAGACCTAGATGAGCTCTGTAGAATTACATGCCCTATTGGTACAGATAATTAAACAGGAAGCTAGAATACAAAAACAGATAAAACTGACATAGTTACTCAAGTAGTTGCTCAGGTATGAAACGACTGATCACATAAAACCTTTTAATAGGCATACAGGTTTTATGTAATGACAGAGTCGCCTTATACTGGTATTCAGTTGTGTCACAGGCTAATGTTACATGATTTTATTGCATTTCTTTATTCTATTGCTGAATGGGATACAACACTAAGCTGCAATAATAACACACACACATTACTCTGATAATCCCTGAATTTAATGAATCACATTGATACAGTGATAGCATGGCTCCAGTCAGCAGTCATTAAGAATAAGACAAGCAGGAGGGTGATGGAGATAAAGTGTTTGTAGGTTCACCTTAGGCAGTCACAAAATTCGTTTTAATAACCACTACTGTAATTTGGGGAACATTTCACATGTTTGTGAGTAATGAATAATTAGCAGCTATAAAAGTCAAGAATATAAAGCCATTTTTATACAAATTCTTCAAATTAGCAAACTCTGCTTGGTTCATGTGGGATTCTATCTTTGACCGCAAGTCCCTTCTGTATCCTAAGGGAAGGGCTACCCTACTTCGGCAGTCCCATTGTCAAGCAACAAGCCAAAATGACAGTCTTTCAACATAACTGAATGTTGATGTTATCCAAATCCAGGCGTTCCTGCTAGTAAAACGTTCCCCAAAAAAGTTTTTGCCCTTTATCAATTCAAATACCTAATATGAGCACAAAATAAATATGATACTTCAGTATCACTGTTACCTATATGAAGCACCAACATACTGTGCAATTGCACAGAACTGAATAGGAGTTACACACTTGTAACAAAAAGAAGCAACGCAAATTCTTCATGACCCTGTGGGCAACAGCATGCCAGGCACATATGCCAGCCTCTGTTCCTTGGAGCTCCCTCAAGCTCATGTTCATTGCATTTGATAATTGGCATACTCTTTGGCACTGCCGTTTGGGGATTAAGATGTCGACTGCCCTTCCCAGTCTGCATCCTAATCCCAGTCTCCACTCTGTTGAGTTTTCTAAATTTGTTGGCATAAGGCTAGCAACACTTTGACAGCATCATCTTGTCAGATTTTGAATAGTTCAGCTGGGATGCCATCAACTCCTGCAGTCTTGTTATAAGCAAGGCATCCTACGGTCTATCCCGCTTCACACTCCAAGATGTCTGACTCCAGATCTTTGGACAAACTATAGATGTTATCACTGCTGTTAAGATCCTTCATGTATAGCTCTTTCCTGTATTCTTGCCACCTCTTCTTTATTTGATATTCTTCTGCGAGTTTCTACCATTTTTGGCTTTTATCACAACCGTTTTAGCATGAAATTTTTATTTTTCTTGAAGAGATCTCTTCATTGCTCATTATATAATCTCTCCTTGTCTCTTCTTGCCATCCTCTTGAATTCTGCATTCAGTTGGACAAATCTTTGCCAATCTCCACTACCTTCCACTTTCCTTCTTTCCAGGGCTACTTCCAAAGCCTCATCAGATAGCCGGTTTGCCTTCCTAGTTTTCTTTCTTTTGGGGATATTTTTTGTTGCTGTTTTCTGGACAATGTCACCAATTCCTGTACAAAGTTCTTCATGCATTCTATTTATCATGTCTAGTCCCTTAAATCTATTCTTTACCTCCACTGCATATTCACAGGGGATATGATATATTTATACACCCTGTAGAGTTCAATAAAAGCAAACAATATACACTGATGTTAGATGACTCATTGGATGATGATTTTCTGCCCCTTCCCTAATAAATATAGTCTGCCTTTACGCAAACAAATGCATTATACAAGTGTATTTCCTCCTATATATTTGTTTAATATTATCCTAAAAAATATTTTCTGTATCAAACACCTGTAACTCAGTTATAACAAAATACTGTTGATAAAAGAAGATTTGACAGCAGGCTGCTTAATTTGGTCATTTTTGCTCTAGGAAGAAGTTAAATTATTATTCAAGATTATGGGATCTCTCCAAAATTGCAACAATGAAATACATTTGGGTCTTTGGTTTAATAGGGGCCCATATATATATATATATATATATATATATATATATATATATATATATATATATATATGTGTATATATATATATATTAGTGTATATATATATATATATATTAGGGCATTGCAAAGGTATTCACCCCCCTTGGTATTTTTTTGTGTTTTGTTGCCTCACAACCTAGAATTAACATGGATTGTTTGAGGATTTGCATCATTTAATTTACTGAACATGCCCACAACTTTGAAGACGCAAACAATAAATAGGACAAAATAACAGAAAAAGTCAATGTGCATAACTATTCACCCCCCTAAAGACCAGTTTCCCAGTCCCAGCTGCTGAAAAACATCCCCACAGCATGATGCTGCCACCACCATGTTTCATGGTGTTCTTTGGTTGATGTGATGTGATGTGTTGGGTTTGCGCCAGACATAGCGTTTTCTTTGATGACTGAAAAGTTCAATTTTAGTCTCATCAGACCAGAGCACCTTCCTCCATACATTTTGGGAGTCTCCCACATGCCTTTTCGCAAACTCAAAACAGGACATTTTCTTTTTTGCTGAAAGTAATGGCTTTCTTCTGGCCACTCTGCCATAAAGTCCAACTCTATGGAGCGTACGGCTTATTGTCGTCCTATGTACAGATACTCCAGTCTCTGCTGTGGAACTCTGCAGCTCCTCCAGGGTTACCTTAGGTCTCTGTGCTGCCTCTCTGATTAATGCCCTCCTTGCCCGGTCCGTGTGTTTTGGCGGGAGGCCGTCTCTTGGCAGGTTTGCTGTTGTACCATGTTCTTTCCATTTGATTATGATAGATTTGATGGTGCTTCTGGGGATCATCAAATATTTGGATATTTTTTTATAACCTAACCCTGACTTGTACTTCTCAACAACATTGTCCCTTACTTGTTTGGAGCGTTCCTTGGTCTTCATGGCAGTGTTTGGTTATTGGTGCCTTTTGCCTAGGTGTTGCAGCCTCTGGGGCCTTTCAAAAAAGTTGTGTATATGTAATGACAGATCATGTGACACTTAAGATTGCACACAGGTGGACATCATTTCACTAATTATGTGACTTTTGAAGGTAATTGGTTGCACCAGAGCTTTTTATTGGCTTCATAACAAAGGGGGTGAATACAAACGCACATGCCAATTTTCTGTTTTCTATTTCTAAAAAATTGTTTTATGTATATATTTTTCTCATTTCACTTCACCAACTTAGACTATTGTGTTTTGATCCATCGCATGAAATTCAGATTAACAAAACATCAAACTTAAGACTGTAATGTAACAAAATAGGTAAAAAGTCAAGGGGGGTGAATACTTTTGCAAGGCACTATATATATATATATATATATATATATATATATATATATATATATATATATATATATATATATATATTAGTGCACTCATGCTCACTAGTTTAACATCAAATAAGAGCATGAACGAGCATGCACCATACAAACATAAGCAAAGATTGCAATATGCTTTTATCTGTTATACAAAGAAATATGAAATGAAATCAATCACTCTCATACATTCTTGACAAACTAAAATAGTTTGATTCCAATTAACGCTGGCCTTTGTTCCATAAACCAATCCAAAAAGTATTTTGGAAAATTGTCCAAGTACATTTTGCCAAACAAAAAAAAATGATGCCAGTTTATTTGGACCTTTAATATGTGTGTGGGCGCCTTGTGTTCATACATTTCTCAAGAAACATATTGTTGAATATCTTCCATGAAAGGAAAACAGGGGAGAGACGTTCAACTAACAAACAGTTGCTAGTATTTTTAAATATTATTTACCAGTCACCAAATTGGTGCATTAAGTCATTATTGATAACTTCTAATAGAAACCATATCTCAGGAAAAGGGACAACTTATGATCTTACTAGTGACAAATATGAGTAAGGCTATTATTTATCTCCTTCAAGAGATTTTGCCTACCAATTATGACCATCCCATAAGCACAACAGTAAAGCACTGCTATATTGCTGCAAAAGCCAAGTAGAGCAGGGAAATTAAATACAAACCTCTTAGAAGATCAGAATTCAGCAAGAATGTTGAAGTAAACAGGTCAGAAAGAATAAAATCAGATTCTTTGAGCATAAAACTTTAATCAACTATATATTACCATGCAATATTGAATTTCAGCTCTGAAAAGTACCCCTTTGAATCGTTGAATGAAGCATAAAACCTTACAGCGTCAAACCATGCAGAGTAAAACAGTGCAAGTCGGCATAATAGTGATCGGCGTTGTATTTTATTCATTAGTGTTGTCAACCAGATTAGGTTTTATTTAGGATATAATGCTTGTATACATTTTGTAAAATATACACTCATAACATTATTATCTGTCTATATAACTACTATATTTCACAGTGATATGCATATTCAAAATTATGTAGTTCCATTACTTTCTTTTACCAGGAAGATATATAAGTGATAAAAAATTATTTTGAGGAACAGCATTTAGTTTTATCATAGCAATACAAAACTGTCCTATCTAACAGCAAAGAGATGAATGGAAATGGCAAATTCCACCTAAACTTAAGTCTATTTTATATTAAAAGCACTCTTAACCAAAATTACCTATCTATGTAAACATTACGCAACTTGCCTAGTTTGCCAGCTACTTCTCCATGTTTGAGGAGAGTTACCATTAGAGTTTCCATTCCTGTAACTGATACTTAAGAGTGTTGAGCTGATTAGGTCAAATGTTCAAGGAGCCAATCAAGCTACATCTGCAGCTTTAATTGACAGTTGCATTTATGTTTCTGTATTCTTTAGCACAACTTCTGCATCGCTACCTTGTTGTGGTGAAGGGGCTTGTGTATCTCAATGAAGCTGTGAGCTACACCATGTAGGGTAACCCAAGATGGGCAGGCCACACAAATCATGGTCTACTAGAGAAGGAACTGGCAACCCATTCCAGTATCTTTGCCATGAAAACCATATGGATAAGCACAACCAGATACACAGACAGATGTGCCTGACGTGCTGCGTCCATATGGTCACGGAGAGTCAGACATGACTGAAGGAATAAACAACAACAATTCTTCAGCAGCTCATGTCGCTTCAAATATTTAAGATTATTTCAGTGTCCCTTTAATATACCGAGGTCATATGGCGATAAAATGTAAATGCAAGAACCTCCACATGTATACGTCCCTAAGTATATTCTTCTCTGTTAAGTAACTTGTATTTTTGTGGAACTTCCTCTTTCAAATATGAATGGCAAAATAGGGAAACTTAGTTAATCAGGTTAATGCTCCATAGCATCTCTATTTATGAAAGTGTCACGTTGAAGAAAACTGCCTAATTTGGCTCTTATATCTGTTACCTTTCACCAAAATCCCTGTTGCCTCAGTACTTTGATATCACATATTTATACGCATTCCTTAACTTTTGCCTTCATTTTGTTAAATTCAAATATTTAGAATTAAGCAACCAAGACAGCCAGACAATATTTTACATTTAAAAACCACTGTATTAAAGAGGCAAAATAATGTATTTTAACAAGGAACTACCACCTAAGCACAAATTGCTTTAATATGAAAGAGAACTCCTATAAGAATAAAAATATTCATGTTAAAGCACTATCCACAAACACTGCAAAGTTGTTTATTTTAACGTAAGATCACATACTGTAGAATATTGGATCATTCACTCAGACAGTGCTATCATGAGTCTGGTTTATTCCTTCTAAAGGAAGCATTTGGGTAAAATGTCAAATTAGCAAGTAACAACTAAATATTTCACAAACGCCATGATTATTTATAGAAGCCCTAAAGTTTAGCATTCTGTTCCACAACAATTATAATGTGAAATCTGGAGGTGATTAGTCCTAGTGTGACCTCTTAGTTGTGCCAAATAAGCAGTGAAGGAGAAGAGGTTAAACATTTTTAGGCATTTTTTTAGGAAGAGCTAGGAACATGTGTAGAGATCACATCTATGATAATTAACTTAACATGGACATTATTTTTCTGGTAAAAAGAGATACCGTATTTTTCGCCCTATAAGACGCACCAGCAGATAAGACGCACCTAGTTTTTAGAGGAGGAAAACAAGAAAAAAAAAAATCTGAATCAAACAAAAATACACTTTACACACCTACATTACACACAAATATATATATATATATAGATACACATACATACATATACATACACACATAAATATACATACACATACATACATACATATATACACACACATACACACACAAACATACACACACACACATACACATACACACACATACACATACATATCCATATACTGCAGCATTTGGGAGCTCTTGACCCTCCATGACCCTCCTGATCCTCCCTGACCGTCCTGATCCTCCCTGACCCCCCTGATCCTCACCTTTATAGATACACATACATACATATACATACACACATAAATATACATACACATACATACATATATACACACACATACATGCACACATACACACACATACACACATACATATCCATATACTGCAGCATTTGGGAGCCCTTGACCCTCCCTGACCCTCCTGATCCTCCCTGACCGTCCTGATCCTCCCTGACCCCCCTGATCCTCACCTTTCTTCTGATCTCTGCCATCTTGATCTCACCCCAGCGCTTCCTACCAGCACTCCTCGTGTACTGCAGCGTTGCGTGTGTGACGTCACTAGGACGCACCGGCCGACGCGATGCTGGTAGGAAGCGCTGGGGTGAGATCAGGAGGACAGAGGCAGTTTGAAAAGGTATATTCGCCGTATAAGACGCACCAACTTTCCTCCCCCAGTTTTGGGGAAGAAAAAGTGCGTCTTATACGGCGAAAAATACGGTAATTTATTTGGCTATTATTATCAGCTATAAAACTGTTTACACCAAAGGGATAGAAAAGAAAATGACTCATTTGAGCTTAAGAAGACACTTAAAGTCACCATAGGCATGGCTGGATTTCTCATTAGGCCAAATAGGCAGCCACAAAGGGGTGCCTCACTTTGAAGGGTGCCTCATTGCACACTTCAAAATGTTCCTTGGCATACAAATAGGAAAAAATGCTGTTTATAGACTCTCAGCTAGGGTGCGAACTCTTGGAAATAGAAAGTTAAAAGAGGGAGGAAGCTGCTGTGCCTAGGGTAGTGGGAGATGTAAATCTAGCCTTGGTCATATGTAATCTGCAATAGATGGAAAGTCATGTAGACAAGTAGTTTATATTTTTTTAAACTGATCAAGTATTGACATTTGTTGACATTGTATTTACATTTGTTAGATTATGAGTGCATCTGATAGAGGAGAATTAGTAGTGTATGCAAAAAAAATTGCATGAAAAAATCCCCAAATAAACATGTAAACACTTACATTGAAGTTAGCAAAATGTCTTGTCAAACCCAGGCTAAACAAACACCAAATTGGCCAAAACAAATAATTTTATATAATAGAAACCCTGCATTTGGGTATGGATTTTAACCATTTAAAAGCCCATAGCAGCACAATGCAGAGGTCTACAGAGCAATGGCTGAGCGCCTCCTTGATTCCTTGAACAGGGGACTAAACATCCCATGATTCCTTCCTGCACAAACTGCCATTGCATATTGATACAATGTTTTGGCCTGTGATTGGCCAAAACAAATTATGATTTTTTTTGCAAATTTTAGCAGGAATTTCTAGGGGTGTTAACTCTGAAAGTCAACTGCTTGCAAACTCAAGAAATTTAGTAAACTTTCTGGCAAGTATAATAATGTTTATTTTAAAAAAAATTCATGCAAAAATATTTTTCATACACTACTGATTGTCCTTTATCAGATGCACTCATAATCCATGAAACTTAAATATAACTTTAAAATGGAAATATTGGAGGTTCCAGATTGTATATTACATAAAATAGTATGTACATAACTACCCTGTCAATTGAATGCTATTCAAAAAAGAAAAAAAAGTGTTTTTGTACAGTAAGTGTATCAGCCAGCTTTTGTGATCCATCCAAATAGAGATTGAAATCTCTTTCTAATGAGGTATTTTTTTCCTAATAATGGTTAATTATGCCCCAGGGCTCAGAATCTATTATTTTACATATAAATATGTAGGTAAATGAAAAGACTGCCCATGCTCAGACTCCAGGGGGTAACCAGGCACCCTAGGTGACTGTCAAGTTATGCTAGGTTAGGAGGCCCAGGATAAGGGAAAAAAGCATTCAATTCAATCATTATATCTAAATCTAAACATTTTTTTTTCTGAAGAATACTTAATAAATTACATACTTTATGGTAACAAATAACAAAATATTAAAATATGTTTAAAAACTTAACTACTTAAAATATCCTTATAAAAAATGAATGTTTTAAGTCATCTAGCTTGTTTTGTCAGTATTATTAGCTTGTAACATCCTTATGTTTTGTGAGGTTGTGGATTCGGTTCATTAGTTCCCCAGTCTTCAAAGCGAGCGCACCTGCCGCTTATTAAGATAATACAAAAGATAAATGTCTGCAGTGATTGCTGAACGTGTATTTAGTGCACATGTGTTTTTTTTTTTTTTTTACAGAACAACTAAAGGATTACTTTACATTTTTGGAATGAATGGGTCAAAGCCAGTCCAGTCCTGTTTGAATAACTAATTATATAAATGTGTGTATATAGATATATTAGTTCACTACACCAATCGTTCCACATATGGTGAGCTAAGAGTGATAGAAAGCCCTCCACCATACAAGGTACAGTAGTACAAAAAATGAATAGTACATTAGTTATTCTATTCAAACGTCTAAAAAAAGTAAGGTCATAAACGTATTTCCTGCTTAAATTTCTCAGAAATACAGTTTATGCACTGCACTCTGGGAAAACTGGGTGGGGACATGCAAATGAGACCACAATGAACACTCTGTCAATCCATAACCATTTTATACAAGGCTCCTTTTAAGCATATGCCTACTGTATCTCATAGTTTTAGGCATAGCAACGGATGGATTATTCACAACAACAACAAAAAGATTCAAGATTAGCATAATTTATATTTTTTCATAAAATGTTTTAAGTAGTTTTAAGCAGTTTGGCTGTGTCTCTTCACTTTGCCCTTTAAAGTAGATTTTCTAAATAACAGTTAAAGGGACACTGAGAGCATTTTCTGAAAGAGGATATTTTACAATGTACCGCTGATTCAAATGTTCAACTGATTTGGGGGCTTCCTCCGGCCAGGCAATGAGCAGCAGCATAGATGCACGAGTCATACTTGTTTGAAAATTACATTTTCAGATGTACCTATGCTCTGTGCAGTTTAAAAAGGGTTAACTTGATTTTATACATGCAATGCAAAGGTTTGGTAATGTTTAAAGCTTCCTCTTTAAAATGCATTTTAAAAAAAGAATAGTTTTTTATGTCCCTTTAATAAAATGAAACCTCTTGTTAATACATGTGAATTGCACCCACTGGAGGGTGCTGTGCTTTAGCATAAATTAAATTGTAATGGTGAATAAGCAAGTGGATATGATACAAAGCTAATATTTGTTTATATATTGAATATAGGGTTCAGGAACTTTATTAAGGAAGGAATACTCCGAGCACATGAATAAGACAGGCATAAACAGGTAGATATAGCCTTGTTGCCGAAATGTCTTGGGTTTCTCTGCTAGTGGCCTTGGTGAGGATTTAAGGCCGTCTTACAAACAAGATCTTACAGTATATGGCTGATTTTATTTTTTAACGCAACAAATTATTAGACCTCACCTTCCCAGCTAATAAAATTAATCTGAATCATTGCATATCTCATATATGATGATAACACACAGCAGCAATACCAAATAATACTATGTTATACTTGTAAACACAGATCAAGATAATAATTTAGCAACAAAAATCTGAAAGGTTGTCTCCCCCCCCCTTGTAATAAAACACCAATCTCAAGGGAAACATTTGCTCTCCTGGAGTAATCTCATACTACAGAGGTGGTTCAGCAAGAAAAACCAGTTCTGACAATGCTTTATGGTGCAGCACTATGTAAACAGCTACAAAAAGGCAACGGTTTAAATACACTAATGCTGTGTGCCTGACACTATAGGTAAAGGGTCAGCGTCACACTGCTGCAATGTGACAATCTCAGAATAAACAACTTTTACATTAATTGTAATTAGAAATTAGATGTAAGACATTAGTACTTTGTCCATGTTGGTGGCAGTGTGATAAAAACCCCGCAAAGACATTTTGATAAATAATAATAAAACAGCCATCACCAAAAAATTGGCAACAAATTATAGATTTAGCCCAATTTTATAATGTTATGAATTATTATATATACAGTTTAAAGACATATCTAGGTGTCCTGGATTATGATGCATGCATCTGATAGAGGAGAATCAGTAGTGCATGCAAACATTTTTTTTCATGCAAAAATCCCTTCAGTTTGCAAACTGCAACTTTTGTTAGTTGACACCCCTAAATATCCCTGCTAAGATTAGCAAAATTCATAATTAGTTTTGGCCAATAAGGAGAAAGCAGAGGTTATTTGATACATTTGTTTCATATTCTGGGGTTCTTGTGTTGCAAAGCAGCCTGGGATATGTAGTCTCTCTATCTCTATCCTTGTGCTCTGATTCAGCTGTGAGCTCAGACCCCACCCAACCATGTGATTCCATCCAGCAGCAGTTACTTCCTGTGGTATCTACCAGATAGTCAAACTCTGCAACTGGCTGGTTTGCTGTGTGTACTTGGTTATGTAAGCTTCCTGTTGGTGTGCAAAGTTGGATTTTACTTTCCTGCATTTAACTTTGTAAGTACTGAACTTATCTATATAACACACATTTTTCTGATAATCACTGCCTGTTTCTTACCAAACATTTAAAACCCAGTAAATGTATATATAGCTTTTATTTCCTTCTGCTTGCATCTGGAGGGATGCTGTGCTGGCAACTCTCCCTTCTCATATCCAGTGTAAGGTTAGCGGGCAACAAGATATGGGTCTCCATATTATATCTTCCTATTTTAACACAACACAGCCAGCACCCTCCTATTGGTCTACAATATAGAGCAGAAATCATCACCACATGAGCGTGTTGAGTAATAGAAATATGCCATTTGTGCTGTTTGCATTACAAAATGCAAAAAGCAGACTCACAGGAAAATCACAACTTTTTGTCGGCCTACCACTCACAGCTCTGAGGCACAGGAGGGTGACAGCTTAGATATCTAGAGGTTAACATAGAGAAATAAAAAGATAGTAACAATTCATATCTTTATATCATTGTGCTAATAGGATCTTTGTGCTAGATACATGTTATAACTTCATTTAAATGCTCCATATCTTGTTTTACCACTTTTAGACCTATTTATTCCATTTCTCCCAGCCTGGCCTGCACATTGCAAAAAAAACAACAACTCAAAATTCAATGCATATAAATAAACAACATGATAGAACGCATATAGATATGGTTAGGGATAATCAGGGCCTCCAAATTCCAGCACGGTGATCACGGCTCAAGCTATTTTAATTATTAGGAAAATCACAGTGGGAGCACACGGTTTCCAGAAAACGTGCCCAATTATTTAGTTATTCAAACAGAAAAAGAATGAGTTTAAAGTTAAATATTTGATTCTAAAAGAACAGGAGCGGTGATCCCATGCCAGGCCCATCCTATGTGAGGAGTACACTATGTGATGTTCTTTTCCCAACACTATCCCTAAATAACTTTTTCTGTAATTAGGTTGCAGTGTGAAGAAAAACCTCAGTGAAGAAACTAGATTTTAAACCAGAGATTCTCCATCCTCTTTGATAACAGACTGAGCTCTCTGTATTCACCTGCTAAGAAAAGGAATCAATCTTATCTTTGCAAAGAAAGAATTGTGATCAGGCTTGGGACTAAAATACTTTGGAAAGATTCTCTATTTGGGCTCACTGCCAGTATATTGAATTAGTATGAATATAGTACTGTACTGCTTTAGAGGGGCACTTCACTTTCAAGACACTTGTATTTAATGAGGATGCATGGAGTTACACAAGTGCAAATATACAAGTAATGGTCTAGCAAGATGAAATGGTTATTAATTAATTCTGCATTGATCATAAATACCATTCTTATTTAATAATTTATCCTAGCAATATTCAGTGTTAAATTAATTTGCAAATATTAGGATATCAGCATCTAGATTACTGCTTGTGAGACGATCATTTAGGGGAATGTGGTGGTTTTGGCTGTTTAACTGTATGATCAGAATAAACTATTATTGATAGGTTCCCCCAACAGCAAAAGCTTGTTGCCAAGGAAAACCTCCAATACCAGACACCAGCCAATGGAGATCATTGTGTTGGTGGAAAGTGTTATGTCTGAAAATTTAGCAGCTGCTTGGTATACAAAGCGACATTCACTATTGACTTAATAGTAGGTGCATACTAACAGCTGAGTTTGAACAGGAAGTTTAATATTGAATCTGGCTTTTTACAATCATTGAATATAAATTGTATTAATGATCAAGATCTAATTAAAATAGCCAGCCAAGGCACAATAGTGGTCCTTTAAAGAACACTGGAGTTTCAGAAAAACATATGTTTGTGTATACAACAAGCTAGCAAACAAAGTAAGCAGCCGCTGTATATGTCAGAGGTATAAAAGCATTAAAAAAATCAGTTTAGCAGGAAGAGAGTTATCCTACTGTGCATTGCTCTCTATTCAATCCTGGTATGAAGTGCCAATTTGTAGTGTTTCATTAGAGCAGTTGACAGTGTTTCACATGACACTTCAGATGCCATAATCAGGTTGGAGACAATCAGGCTAACTGGAGGCCTATACTGTCACCCTTGAAATTGAATTGACTACTGAATATTGCTAATATAAATCATTAAATATAATGTTGATTAAATATCAAGGTATAATTAAAACAGCTAGCTCCTTTAAACTGGTCCTTTAAGGTTGTTTTCCATATCATATACATGGTCGAGTCACATTAGGATGCTGGAAGGTTGAGCCATGCAGATTGCAGAGCACCTTGAAGCTGCTGAACAGTGCATGGTGGAGGATCCATACGGTGAACATGGTGATCCAGGTAGTCCCACAGGTGCTCAATGGGGAATTTGGAGGCCAGGGAAGTACTTGGAAGTCTTCATCGTGCTCCTCCAACCACTCCCAGACAATTCTGTCCGTATGACATGTTGCATTGTCCCGCTGAAAGATCCTATCCACTCCTGGGAAGACAGTCAACATGTATCGGTGTACTTGATCTGCAAGGATGGATAGATAACCCAATTGTTTGGGAGTGCCTTCCAGAGGTATGAGTGGACCCAGACAATGCCAAGAAAGCATTCCCCATTGTGTTCTTTCGACAATGGCTGCAGAATGTTTGTTCTTAGGATTTTCAATCCTCACACACCAATGTCCGTCCAGTTGTTGATGGAGCAGAAAACATAAGTCATCAGAGATATCAACCCTTTGGCAATCAGAAGATGTCCAATTTCGATACTGTGGAGCAAATTGAAGCCGTTTCTGACTATGATCCCTCGTCCGTATGGGTGCAGTGACCAGCCGTTTGCTTCGGAACTACATACACAGCATGGTTTGCTGTACTGTAGTTTTAGACACATATCTGGTAGCCCCTTGGTGTGTTTGGATGGTGAGCTGCTCAACTGTAGCGTGTTGGTTGGCCCTTACACACCTTCGCAGACAACGTTCACCTCTGACATCAATGACACATGGTGCTTTGCAGTTTCCATTCGGTTTATTCGGAACGGTGCTGTTTGTTCAGTCACAGTACACTTTAACCACAGCAGCACACGGACAGTTCACAAATTTCTCTGTTTTAGAAATACTGCCACCCTTGGCCCGAAAGCCAATGATCATCCCATCATTTTCAAAGTTGGATAAATTGTATGTTTTACCCATGACAGCGATGGTTGATATTTTTGCAGAATGCCTGCATGTCACCGTATATATCAACCAAGCCAGCTCACAACCCATGCCGTATTTCATTGGCTATTGCCTGCTGACGTCAAAAGTAAAGTTTGAATCAGACTTACCAAAAAAAGTTATGATGGATGGAAAAAGACAAAATCCCTGATGAAAACATGGATATTTATACAATTCTTACTGTTACTGCACTGGGAGCTCTGGAGAGCAGCTCTTCATATCTGATTCCCTTGGAGGGTTTTACTTGCACAAGTATTTTACGTTTGTACCACAAACAGTGCTGCTTTATCCCTTGCCTTATGAGTTTGTATTGAAGCCAGCAGGATAACATCAAGGACGGACAATCCACAGCACAGATTGCTATACTTGTTATAGATTTCAGTGGTGTAGCAGTGTGAGCAATGAAATAGGACAAAAAAAAAGAATATAAAGAAATATAGAAGTTTCCAAAAACTTTCAACACTACAAAAAGTGTAAAGTGGCAGATATTAACTTTTTAAATATAAATCTATCCTTTCAATGATCACATTGATCTTTTTTCTATATACAATAGATTTCAATTAAAAATTGATAATGGGCAAAATGACATTAGAAAGCATTCAATAAATTAAAAAAAAACAACAGCCTTTTATAATTTTAACTTAGCAACCCATTAGCAATTATTTGTTTTCTCTAGCGTCCCATTTTATTTTCTCAACTGATTTTATATGTTATATTCTCATTACTGTGAATTAAATCACTAACATATTTTTTATGCCATATTCCCATTTGGCACCATGAGCATTTAAAGTCTCCTCGAACCTCAGGAATTTGATCAGCAGAAACCAAAATTCACTGCAGTATTAATGCATAGATACAGTAAAAAAATAAACTGTATTATATTTATTTACACTCTAAAAACTTTTAACCTATTTTTTTTTTTTTTTTTTTGTGTTGTTTTTTTCAAAGGAATGCATTGTAGATATAGGATGGCAGTGGCACTTTAACTTTATTTAACAAGAATACAGAAAATCAAATTAATGGTATATTATTATGTTTTATTATCCCTAAAATACATCCGTGTCCCTTGAATCTTTATACGTTCTATATTTTCCAAACTTAAGATGAATTCTTGCTTTCTGGCAATTCTAGGGTAGTGGAGCGTTATGGACAGGGATCCCGGTGATTGTGGGATGCTGCGCTGTGTTACTGTATTACACACAGCATAATATCTATTCATTATCTTGTCATTTTGAACAATGGAGGGGTTTTTAACAAAGAACTGAAGGGAGAAAGCACCGGAGGGAGTGATTCAGTTTTTCTATACTTATTGAAAATAACAGACTGAATATAACAAGTCGCTGAAAGGACGCAACAGAAGAATAACCTTCCATAGTCAGTTATTCAGCTTCTTGACACTGTAAAGCCGTGGACAAATAATGTGTGAAGCATAACGCCTATAGAAGCATCTTGAAATATTTTATATGCCTTATAAATAATCTTAATGGGGAACTGTAGTACCAAGTTTTCGGTCATAAAAAGAATGTTTTATACATTGCATTTCTATAAATTATATTAAGGAGAGTAATTAAAGAAACACAGAAATACATCAAGACCAAAGTGTATGATCACTAAATATCACATACTAGAGAGTGAACTCTGGAATTACAGAAAAATTAGACACTGGATGTCCTCACTAGCCCGGGTACATGGGACCCCTAAACATTCCTGGTGGTCGACTATATGTGCAAAGCCGCCCTCTATCAAAGGCCTTCTTGGGTCTCTATATTCTTTTCTGAAAGACTCTCTGAACAAACAGAAGACGAATATATGCTCCAATGGGAGAAAGACCTAGGTAGGGAGCTAGATGGAGCAACTTGGAGAGAAATTTGTACCAACTTAACAAAAGGAGCATACACATATAGCCTACTTGAGACCTGAGTCAAAGTTTTGCACAGGACCTATTATACTCCCTATCTAATGTCCAGGCTTAATAATAGTCTTAGCGAGGACTGTTTTAGAGGATGCAAAGCTAGGGGAGACTTTCTACATATATGGGGGACGTGTCCATTAGTGCAGAAGGTGTGGAAAGAGATGACTGACGTATTCTCGGAAGTGACACAAACCAAGCTGGGGCCAGAGATAGAGACATGTCTTCTGGGGGTTCATGGACCAGGTCTCTCAAAAAGCCAAAACAAATTATGGTAATTCATGGCTCTCGGTACCAAAAGTTGTATTGCAAAAAACTGGAAAGCTGCAACACTGACCTACAAAGAGATCATTTTGAAAATGAACTATGTTATGGTAAACGAGAGACTGTCCCATGTCCTGCAGAGCACGGTCCCTCTATTCCAAAATATTTGGACTCCATGGCTGACCTCGGCCTATGACATTAAGGTGGGGATATGACTAGGACATTGGGGAATGAAGCTCTTGCCGAAGGATGGCGGTCGGGGGGGAGCCCGGATGACCACTCATATCAGTAGAATCTCAGCAGGTGCTGTACTGGAAGAGTGCGCCAGGTATTTCCTACCCTTCCCCCCTTTTTTTTTCTTTTTTTCCCCCTACCCCTTTAAGTTGAGATAGTTAATGTTAATATTTTTCAGTTTCTGTACTCTTATCTCCTGATAAGAGGTAGACAATACAAAATAAAAAAATACCATGTTTGAAGACATACAGGGATAGACACGGCACAGGATAATAATGAAGGAATGTACCAGTAAGATTATTATGAAAACTGCATGCAGTCTCTTCGTTAGGATGCTGGGGAATTGTGTTGCTGTGACCTGACTGCCCTGTTGTTCTCTTCTTTCTCCTTTTACTCTATGCAATGTTATATTGTTAACTTGTCTTCAATAATAAAAAGTATGGATTAAAAAAAGTGTATGATCCACCTTTATGTGATATTTCAATTGGAACAAACTTGCGAAGGAGTCATGCAGTATTCCATATACAGGTATACCAAGTTTAGCGCTCTACATGCGTACCTCAGGCGCTATGTGAAAAGAGCGCTGAACGGGGCATCATATGAGCGCTAACGCGAATCTGAGAGCGCTGAGCGCGGATTTAAAGGGCTAAACAGGTTTTGGTGCTAAAAAACAGAGCTATAGCAGGGTTTAGTGCTAAGCAGGGAATTACAGGGAAAAAAGAGAGCTATAGCGAATCAGCACTCAAAGGGGTAGCTTTAAGTGGGGTATAACTGTATGTGTTTGTTCAGGATTAACTAAATAATATCCCTTTCTCTAACTCACTTTATCTTGGGCTATTTGAAATGTTTACAGTAAATGGAGTTGAAGGAGTGCATTCCCTCTCCCTCTCTGTAAAGGCATATTTAAAGGAATATGTAAGTTTCCTGGATTATAAATGCATCTAACATCGGAGAATTAATAGTATATGATAAAATGTTTGCATGAAAAAATACCAAAATAAACATTTAAACACTTACCGTGAAGTTAGCAAAATCTATTGTAATTTCTGACAGTTTGAAATGAAGATTAACAAGGTATAGAGGAGAACATGCCTATATTGTAAAGATGAGAATAATGAAAATACTTAAAGTTGAGTCATTTTTCTTCTTACCACTCTCCACTGTGCAAGCTAAATAATGGCCCTAGATAAAGAGTGTTAGATAGACTATTTATGTGTAAAAAAAACAACATTTGAGCTGAATTACAGCACTCCCACTCAAGTTGTGTTTATTTCAATAACAACCAATTGCAAATATATTCATTTATATGCATACATTTCATTTTGCAGTCACTAGGACTTTTGCTGTGTTTCGTTAAACACTTGCAGTATACAAGATATCACTCATTATAGCGAGTGGCAACCTCCTCATAATCTTCGATACAAGCCCTAGAGCCACCTTCTTGTATTTGTAAGGTTAAGTATCTGAAAATAATTAAATATATTTTTCAAAAGGAAGTGGAAGTATTTTGGTCCATGCCAGCATCCCTTTAAGAAGTAATCTTGCTTTGATTTGTGATTGTCCGTGACACGGTAGAGTAGGTGCTGGCTTTGATTTTCATGGGAAGTAGAGAGGGGGAGGAAGGTGACCCCTCCCAAACAGCCAGTCATTTTATGTAAATCTTATGGCTCATGGCCAGGGATTTAAACTCCAGGAAGTGACTCGTTCTGGTTCATTAAGTCAATCCCAGTTGTGGGCTAATGACTAAATAAATACAATTTACACATGATGAATGGTAAAAATCTCCAAACATGGGGAGAAAGGTAATGCTGGTTGCTGCGTTTTTACCCTCAGGTTAATAAACAGTACTCTTGGCCTTTGCGTGTGGAGGTCTGTTCCAGCTGTCTCGTGTATTCAGGCCTGGGGGTATTTGGCGTGTCCTTTCTGACATGCACATCACATATATCTTTCAGCTTTGTCTTTGATTTATGGCATGTACTGGGGATTTCTTTTGCGTATTCACAATATCATACTCATATGAGTTCAGTAAGAGCCCTAAGGATAGGGATAGGTGGATTCCTACTATGTGGGTTTTATATGTCACTTTCACATGTGCACTTGAACGAGGAGTGAAATGGAGTAAATAAAAAAAGGCTTTAAACTGAGAAGAGCTCATAGGAAAAATAGGATTTACTGGATCTAATTCAGTACGGAAAATATGAAATAGTCACACAAATTACTAACGACCACCGACTTTGAAGAGATTTCAAACTTTCTTTTTACCCCAATCATGAGTGATATTTATTTCACACTCATTATACATTACAGCATTATTTATAAAAAAAGAGAAGACATCAATATATTGCTTAAGTTCCTATTGCTTATTCTTAAACAAATATAACACAAAACTTCAATGGGTTAGAATTGCTTAAGCAAAATTACTTTTTTTTAGGGACCACTATGTGTGTAGCATCAAAACACTGATTATATAAGGGGTAAGTGGTCGATCCACAATCAGCCACTTTTTTTTATTGTTTATTCTTTTTTAGTATAATTTAGGAGCCAGTGGCAGGCTCCAAAGCCACCACAACAGTCTTGTAGGAACTTAGATAGAGTACAACCCACATATTATTGTTGTAAAAGTACTGTATATTATTCACACTTTGTATTTTATGTACATATGTATTGTGTGGTTACGTATTATATTTTTTATATATGCTTTTACTTACAGATATGTTTAAAATGACACCTAATGTCGTTATGTGTTAGGATTCCTTTCTTTATTTCCACTAATCAAATGTATGTCATAACCCATAGTAGATACAAACTGAGACTTATTTCTAATTTACAGCTCTTTTAAAGTTATCATTAGAAAAGAAGGGAACAGTTATTAAAGATTATTGTTAAAAGGATGGTATACAAACTTTATTACTAATATAATCACTAATGCTCTTTTTGCACTTATAAAATAATCATCATTATCATTATTTATTCAAAGCACTTTATGGATTTAATTTATTGCATGGAATAGTTTATAATCCTGTTATGTATATATTACTTTTATATTGATAGCTACATTGGTATCCATGTTATATTAGTTTGAATCTACTCAGTAATAAGCTGAATATCAAGACGTAATAGAGAAGGCGCTATTCAATTAACTTAACAGGGACAGTCTATGGTTATTATAATTTTTAATTGTTGTGTTTTTTAAATGATTTTTAATAAAGGTTATGCCTTAATAAATCTCTAATTCTGGTCCAATTATTCTCCAATTGCATTGTTTCTATAATAATTGAGTGTCTTTTTGTTTCCCAATTTAAATGTCTTTTTAACTAGAAAAAGGTCCCATGAAGTAATAATTTAAGGTATAGAACATAATTATTTTGCAAGGCTTCTCATATTGCTAATTGTGGACCATCCACCATTCATGATTGACTATAATTATCTATTGCTAATCCATTACTTAATAACAATTAAACCCTGATGGAACGAAAGTAAAAGCACAATTTGAACAACAGGGTTATTTTTCTATTTTTTTTACCCTTTCTTCAAATTAACTTTTTCCAAACATGTTTTTTTCTGGGTTTTTTTTTGTAAATTAAATAAATATAAAAACAATGTTTACTTGCACCACTTGACTGGTTACTCTAATTTAAACAGTTGGCAACACAGCTATTTGACAAAATGTATTTCTCATTGTAAATTGGTTTCCGAATGTTATATACTATCAAGGTAATTACGTTCTGTGCCCAAATAGCAGGGACTCAAAGCTTTGCCTCAGTGCTTTCTCTCTATAAATGTTCTCTGTTACATTAAATCAGAAAAGCATTACCATGGAAATGTACAATTCGGATGCACTGACCCTTATTTGTCTGGCTTTTTGATCTACTATATGTGAAGTTACCCAATTACACCATAGGTGTTTCTTTTAATAGTTATTCAGAATTCATAACCCTTGAATAAACATACTTTTATATACATAAAAGTTGTTTTTTTATTTATTTATTTTTTATTTTTTTGCAAACGTCACTGACCACCACTGAAGTCAGAAAAAATAAAGGGATAATCAGTGGTGTGTTTCTCCTTAGGCCTACAAGGCCCAGGCCTAGGGCAGAATCTTTCAGGGAGCAGCAGACGGCCTCAAACTTTATACATTCAAAAACACATACATTTTTTTATTTTTTTTATATGTTTGATTATAGGACAGAGTCCCCATCCCTTCAGGTGTGATTTAACTTACATTTCAGGGCTAGTCTCTCCTTGGGACCAGAGTCAGACTGAAATAAATATGATCTGCAATGGTACAAGAGGCTGCACTCTGAGCACATACACCTCATATTCAACACTTAGAACAGGGGTGGCCAATTCATGTTCACCAAGGTCAAAATGTATTTGGGGAAACTGAGGTTAAGGTTCAGAGTCAATAATTTGTTTTAACTATATACATACAACTATTTTAAACAGAGAAATTATACTATTTAAAGTACCACTATAGTGTATTTACAAGAAAAGCTCATATTTTTTTTACTGGGCTTAGGCTATTGAAAACAGTATGCAGTTTAAAATAAAATAAAAATATTTTAGATTTTAAGCTACCAGTTTTCCTCTCAAGCAGAGCTGGGTATCTCCTCCTACTTGTGTATATCAGGGGATGTGATCAGCTCTGCATGTGTGCTGGACGTAGGTAGGGCTGATGTCCCTGGCCCTGCCCCATGACATCATTCGCTCTGCCCCCACTGCCTACACAAAGGTAACAGCTCTATTGTTACATACTTGCAGCTGCCCTATAGGCCCCACACAGTGACAGTGCATGAGCCATCACAGCCCCATCCTACCTTTACTGAGCATGGCCAGCAGAATCTAGACGGGTTATGCTCCTCCAGTTTCCTCCAGTTAAACAGCACTTCCATTCTGGTTGATGTAGCTGGCTTTCCGATTAATCAGTTGTGATTTTATTATACAATCTATTGGTTGGTCTTAAAAATATATAGAGCTTGCAACACACGTTTCCCCTCTTGATACATCCAAAGCTCACAGGAAACCAAAGAAAAGAATGTAATTTAAATTAAAAGTTTAAACCTGAACAAGAAATTTCTTCTTTTTTAAACAGAATAGCAATATCAAAATCAGCAAAATCTGTGAAAGTTTAAGAGCACATTTCCCTTTATGGTATTTGAGAAAAGTAAGTATTTAAGCTTCCACGGATTCTGAGATATTTGACCTGAAAAATCTTATTTTATGCATGTTCAGATTTTGACAAAGGTGCCTTTATATTGTAAGGCCAAAACCACTAAGCCGTATTAATCACTGCTCAATTGTATGAGAATGTAATGTAAAGTGCCATTTTATATAGATGATTTAGTTAAAAAAAAAGTGATGAAACTTTCCGATTTTCCTCACATACATATATATACAGTAGATATATGTGTGCGTGTACAATGCTTAATTTGTAATAGAATATTAGAAAACAAGTGATAAAGTCTTGAGAATGGTAGAAAAAGTGCCATTTTGCAAGTTACAAAAAATTAGAACCTCAAAAGCTCTACAAATAGTTTTTCAGTTGACCAGAAGATGTTTCTGAAACAGTTCAGTGGAGCCCTGGGACTCCATTTTGTTTCACCATTTCTCCATAAGTAATATGTCACTTGGAGAAAGCTTTATAGTGAGTCTGAGACGGTTCAGGAGAGGGGTAGACGTGACCAGGTTGGGATTTTACTTTATAAATATATTTTTATTGGAATATAACATTATACAAACAAATAACTTGTCTAAACTTAAAAACACACAATATACAAACATACAGCCTTATTAAATTGCAATTTGGCAAATTCTAAAGGTCTCTATTTAAGCACAAAGCATATTTTTTACAGAAGTTTTTAGTTAGTGAAGACCTTGCTTTAAGATAGAAGTTCACTAACTAAAAACTTCTGTAAATATATATGCTCTGTGCTTAAATAGAGCCCTTTAGAATTTGCTGAATTGCAATTTAATAAGGCTGATAATATTCAAGGTTTATGTTATATCACCTTAAAAGTATATATTCGTCACATCCTTTTTATGTTTCTTTATAAACTGAACACAAAATAAAATTTAATTTGCAATTTATATACTAATATCCTCTTAATTTATCAAATACTTTTATTGGTTCAAGAGGCCATTTCTTGACAATGTAATAACCTGTTTTCTTTTCATTTTGCTATGTGTTGATATTGTGTTTTTTTTGGTCAACCTCTGTATAGTGTTATGGAATATGTTGGTGTGTTACAAATAAAGGTAAAAAATGTTAATAATAATGAATATGTTGAGTCTTTCCAAGTAAGCCGCTTTGTCTATTTTCTCTTATGTTAATGCGCCAGGAGAGGTCTAATCTTTTCCATCTAGGTGCAATATGTAATTTTATAATACTAAATTATTTTTACTTGCAAATTTTAATTCTATAGGAAACATTCCTATTAAACAAATGGGATTTTGATGTCCTGAGGCCATTCTGGTGTAACTGTAGTTATCGAGTTCCAGAGAGGTACTGAAGATAAGGTAGTTGGTTCAAAGAGAGTCATTCTCGGGCCCTGCACTCTCACCAATTTACTTGGGGATCCAAGGCTAAACTAATTTGAGAAACCTTGCCGTAAATGGTATCTAAACTACAACCCACACGCCTTTTTCAGGGACTTTTGAAAAAATATATATAAATATTGATTAAATATTTTTGGAAAGCAGGCCATACCAGTAACTAAGGAGTTAATGATTATTGCCCCACTATGGAATGTCTTTTGTGTAACGTGACATTCCAAAGCCACCTCACACAGAATGTCACCCTGCCTTTCACGTACACCCAGCACGGCCTGTGTCACAGAACAGCATTTGTCACATGCTTTTAAGGCCATTTTTTAAGAAATACAATAGAGTTCTATGATAAAAAAATGTGTAGTTTATTTATGTTACTATGCAAATTCAGGCTCATAAGCAACAAAGTGATTATTTAAAATGACAATGGCCTGTCTATGTTGTGTTATTTAAAATATATATATATATATATATGTTAAATAGAAATGTGATTATATACATATATATCACATATAATAGTATAATACTATGATTGCTGCAACGTCTGCGCATGCGTATTAAACAAAAGGGTCACGCATGTGCATTGTGCAACAGGGCGGGCATGCGCATTGCACGGCATGCTCATTGCGGAGCGATGCGACAGAGGAGGAGAGAGAGAGGAGGAGGAGGGGGGACACACAGGGAAGGAGGGGGAAGACACAGAGGTGAGGGGGGAGACACAGAGGAGCGGGGGGAGACACAGAGGAGAGGGGGAGAGTCACAAAGGAGTGAGAGGTGGGGGGAGATACACAGGGGAGTGAGAGGAGGGGGAGAGAAAAAGGGGAGTGAGAAGAGGGGGGAGACACACAGGGGAGGGAGAGGAGGGGGAGAGACACGGGAGGGAGAGGAGGGGGAAGAGACACAGGGGAGGGGGAGACACACAGGGGTGGGAGATGAGGGGGATAGACACACAGGAAGGGAGAGGAGGAGGGGGGGAAAGAAACGTGAGGGTGGGAAGAGACACAGGGGGGAAAAGAGACACAGGGGAGGGAGAGGGGGGCAAGAGACACATGGGAGGGAGAGGTGGGGAAAAGACACAGGGGCAGGGAGGGAAAGACACAGGGGAGAGGAACTAAAAACACAGGAGGGGAAAGGAGACACAATGGAGGGAGAGGAAGGGGGAAAGGAGACACAAGGGAGGAAGTAGACAGAGGGAGAGACTTGCAATGAGTGCCAAAGGCGCTCATCACAATGCCAGTAAAGTATAGGGGGAGAGGCTCCCATTGTGTGGCAAACAGCATTGCCAGGATTCACATTTTATTGCCGTAATTTTTGACGGGCAAGTCGCTAGTATATATATATAATTTGATTGGAGTACTTTATGGAGTTTCAAAGGGAACATGGCCTACAAAGAAGCTCAAGGGTGCAGGTTACACAGAATGACCCTTTGGATGCAGGAAGGCCACCTACAATGTACAAATAATTTAATAACGGAGTAATAAATACTCCAGAGGTCATTTTAAAAATATACAGGAAAGAAAGACCTTTGGAATGAACATGATAACACTTTTTAATATGAAAAATACAGGCCTTGAAGTAAATATGGCATTTTTGTTGCATTTTCTAAAATTCTTGTAACCTCCAATATTCAATTTTTCTGTTTTCTTTCTGGCCTGTTCCTCTGTCTTCTTACAGTTTTATGGTACCTCAACTCCTTAAGATGTGAAAATACTTGCAACCCTGTTTTCTTACTCTGGCCTACACTTATGACTTGTGCAAAGCTGACTGAGCAGAATTTATTTAAATGAAACCCACAATTTCTTAATTTCAATTGGAATCTACAATTAGTTTTGCTTTTGATTTGACAAAGAGATGAAGCTCTTGAAAGCTCGTCAAAATATTTATGAATATGTTTGTCCAATAAAAAAGGTATCACTATATATATATATATATATATATATATATATATATATATATATATAAATGATTTTTTAAATATATGATAGAACATTTAGGACTACTGCTGCACGTTAAACCTTATCACTAGTCAGGGTTGTGCTTTCTAAGTTTATGATCTACGGAGAGATATTCTGTATTCATAGTAACTGCAGTATTTTTCTGTGTACAATTCCACACATTTATTTTATAAAAGATTGCACCCAAGACCTGTAGTACACCTTGCATATTAACCTGGTTAGAGTTATACAGACACAGCCTATTTGCCACTGGCATTTGCAACTTAACAAGCCGGTCTCTACGGCATCAAGCAATTTGGCAAAGGGATGTGTTCCAGACAGATGCATTGGAACAGGCATTATTAAGCATCATCATGTATAATCATGCTATTTTCTCTTTAATGCCACAGCTGGCAGAGCTATTGAAGCACAGCTCAAAGCACAGCAAAAATCTAATATTTTGACAGTTTACTGAATGAGCATTTCAAACTAAAGCATCCCATCAAACACTGCTTTATATTCAATATAAATTGGATCCAAAGTACATTTATATAGACACCGCCATGGTGTGCAGGAAAATACGTATCTGGGCTTATCCATTCTCATATGAGCCTTTAAATTAACAATTACGTTTCAATTATCATTATTTCAGCATACCGGCAATTATTTACAATAATTATAGATATAGAATTTAAGTATATGAGAATTGATAACATGTAATTTTTAATTTGGTAATGTATAAATAAGGTGGAAATGTTAGTACAATGTTTAGATAAAATGTAGCTATTTGATAGAAAGTCTTCCTTTTCACCTGTATTTAGGAAGTGGTAGATTTCTTGGTGGAAGGATATCTGTGTTTCAGTCCTGAGCCACGTCTAACAGTTACAGTATATCTACACAAAATAAACAAAATCCTCACAATGTATTTACTAAGCATGAATTCATTAGGAAATTGTGTATAGTAAATGTAGGGATGTACATTTGAGTCACTTGGGATGCTTAGTAAATCCCCCCTCAATGTTATTGTTGTTTGGTCATTCAGTTGTGACCCTATGAGCCACAGCACGCCAGGCACCTCTGCGTGTCTCTAGTCGTGCTTATGCATAAGCTTTTGTTGGCAAAGATACTGGAGTGGGTTGTCAGCTCCTTCTCCAGTGAATCATGATTTGTCTGACATCTCTGCTATGACCTGCCCATCTGGGGGACCCTACATGGTATATCTCACATCTTTATTTGGGTACATAAGCCCCTTCACCACAACAATGGAAAATCCAGAAGGGGTCCCCCTCAATAGCTTTATGTAACACTTAGTTCCATATATACAAGAGTAAAGCATTGCTAGGGTTCCCCGGTGGTCCAGTGGTTAGGATGCAGTGCTTTCACCGCTGTGACCTGGGTTCAATTCAAGTCAGGGAAGCAAGTGGTCACACCACCCTGAAGCCAAACAGGGTTTGACCTGGTCAGTAGTTGGATGGGAGACAAACCAGGAGCTGTATGCTGTGGCCCAGTGGAGAAGGACCTGGCAACCCACTCCAGTATCTCTGGCATGAATACCAAGTCGATCAGCATGTTACGGTCCACAAGGTCACAGAGAGTCAGACACGACTGAACAACGCAAAACAAAGCCTTGCTAGATAATTAATACATTTTACAACAAGGCCATTTAAAAAAATGGCATTAATCATTTTTGTCTTTAAATAAACAATTACACTATATTCTCCTACTTATATACTACCTTACATATTTGCTTAATTCCCCAGCTAACAAGTAAAATAATATAGTGCTATTTTAAAAACATGGACTTTTACTCATGCAAAGCAACCGAGATGCAAAATATGATTTTCATAAAGGAAAAAAAAAATCACAATTTACCAGTGACAAATGTTATTTACATTTTAAGGGAATAAAATAAGTTTAAAAAATATCATATATAATTGTTAATACACAATTACTGCACTATTTACATTGTAGTCAAAATGGTTAATTTCCTCCTACAAAACTAATTTCAACTATATAATATTTCAAGTTTATATTTCAGGACAAGAATTTGTTCTTAAAGACGGTGTTTTCAAAGGGACGTGTGGGATCTGTGATAGTTTGATTCACTCAGTGGAGCATATGATCACTTTGACACCGAGGCCCACACACCGCGTTATGTATACTGACCCAGCAATGAATATTCAGATTAAACCCCGGGGAGGCCGCTTCCTGCGCACACCGGGTTTTCTTGCTTGCGGTAACCAGTAGGATGTAATGGGACAGATTTTAAAAATATAATTCAGCTTTGTTCCTTTGTACGGAATAATTCTCATATAAAATAGTACAAAGTACACATTTTTTTGTTTAGTTAAAAATATCCTAACCATTTCCTTAATAGTTTCTTGTCTAGTTTGCCTTCTGTCTTATAATAGATTATAAAAAGTGTCAATTTTTTTTAATAATTTTAAATAATGAATCATTATGATAATGTGGCTCCAGACAAAAAGCTTTTTTTTTAATTTTTATAAATTGTTAATATGGTCTGTTGCTGTGCACTAAATAATTTAAAAAGGGACTAAAGTATAAATATTACACATGTAACAAATAAGAAAAAATAAAAGCTGTGGAAATTTAGAGAAAATCTTAATTTTTTGTTTGTATATTGTAATGTTCCATCTTAATTTGAAACCTACATGTTTTTCTTATCTATCACTAGATGGGGATAAAGAGGTATTTATTTTAATATTAAAGCTTTTAGTATTTGACACTTACCCTCTTTCCCCCACACATGCTCAGAAGCAGGCAATTGCAAGCAACCCTGACAACCTTGACCTACACAAATATAACAACTGCCCCATGCATGTAACCTTCACCAATATATCATGGAGGCCGCCAGGGACAAGCAGAGACATCAATATTTATTATTTTTCCTAATTAAAACTAATTATAACATTTACAGAATTATACAAAAATGACTTTGTTATCGGTTTTGGTCTTTAAATTTAGACTTTCTTTAAAAAAAAAGTCTGAATGTTTGCATAAATTTAGAAAACGTACCTAATGATCTCTCTTTAGTTTGATTTGTCGATCTGACAACGGGGAGGCTGGCCCTTGTACGGCTCCCTCGGATAAAAGGCATGGAGGCCTCCCCTTCAAACATGGCGTCTCCAGAGTCAGCAGAAGCCTCCGAGAGATGATCTGTCTGCTCCCCCAGACTTGGTTGTGGGCTCGCAGAGAGCTTTGGACTTTTTGTCTGAAAAGAAAAATATATTACATTTGTTTAATTAAATCATCTTTGAATGACACAGCTAGATCAATGTGAGATGTAAAGCACTTGATACAATAAATATGTGTATTTTAAAACAATATTAAAGACATTTGTACAGTTTATAAACCTGGCCATTAAATGTGATATTTTTATAATTATTACTCGTAGACTCTTCATCCTACCTGATATGTTTTAACTGAAAACTTCATCTTTATCTGGTAGTTCCTGAGACTTTCATCTCCTTTGTTTAACCCAATATATGCTCTGTGATGGTCACCCACAGAAGTACTAAATAATTATTACTAACTGACCCTCTTTTTGCAAGATAACATCTCCATTAATGCCAAGTATTCCCTTTTTTGAAGGAAAGTGCCTTATTTTAGTGTAAATCACTGGTTTCTAGTCGTGATCATGTTCCACTTTCTTTGGTTCCATTGGTTTTCTAGTGTAGAAGAAGGATAGAAGCCCCGGAATGTATAGAATATATGTTTGGATGGAGCAATGTGTAGATATTAAATATGTACCTCTAAAACATAGCTTGTAAATAATACAGAATGATGGTAACACTACCTTATAGTGCCTAAATTGGGTCTGTGTTTGATATTTGAAATATTGTGAGTAATGCTTGTAGGAGTAGGACATGTAAAGGGCCACTGTAGTCCAAGCATTTCTAGCATGCATTTAAAAGATTGTGTTTTAAACATTACATTGTTTTTTTTGTATAAGAAATAAAGTACATTTAACACCTACAGTGGTGGCTTTGTTTAAGTTTTTAGATTTTGTCAATTAATATAATTTATTTTCCATATATAAAACATTCTTGTTTAAATGCATGAGGAAAAGTAGTGTTGTCATTTAACAATCCTTGAAGAAGCCTGTAGAGCAAATCTGTGATGCTTAAGAATGGGACCATTAAAATCACAGGCTTAATAACTGTGAGGAAGAGGCGCTCAGTATGTATGTGTGTATATATTCTATCACTCTTAGCCCACCATATATGAAATAATTGCTGTATAGATCTACTCTTTACAACAATCAACACACAAACCAGGCACTCACACCATACTGAGGATCGTCAGTAACCGTGAAACAGTACTGTATGTGGTTAAGTGACCTGGTTTGTGAAAAATCCATCCGTTGCTATGTCTAAAACTGTGAAATACAGTAAGCATATGCTTTAAAGGAGCCATGTTTAAAATGGTTTGGATTGACAGAGTGATGGTGCATTATGTGGCCTCATTTGCATGTCCCGCCCAGTTTTCCCAGATTGCAGTGCATATACTGTGTTTCTGAGAAATCTGAGCAGGAAATAAGTTTTTATCAACTTATTTTTAGACATTCAAGTGGAATCACTAATGTACTATTCCTTATTTGTACTACTGTACTTTGTACGGTGGAGGGCTTCTATCACTCTTAGCCCACCATATATGAAATAATTGCTATATATATATATATATATATATATATATATATATATATATATATATATATATATATATATATATATATATATATATATATATATATATATATATACATACGTATATCATTAAACATATAGTGGGTAGAAGAGTAGTAGAAGCCACTTCATGCATGGCTCCTCTTAAGCATAAGACTGCTGTATTACAAAGCTTTAAGCATAGCACAGGATGCATTATGTGGGTAAGTCTCCTGGTTTGTGCATAATACATTCTGTGCTATGCTTTAAAGCCATGTATATAGTGTTTTTTTCTTTTATTAATAGAGTGATAGTACATTGTGGTGTAATTTGCATATTCAGGGCCAGTTTCCCAGAGTGCAGTGCATCAACTGTATTTCTGAGAAACTTGAGCAGGAAATAAATTTAACTTATTTTTTTAGACATTTAAATAGAATTACCAATGTACTATTAATGTTCTGTACTACTATATATATATATATATATATATATATATATATATATATATATACAGTTTCTGAAGTGAATGCCCATTTAAGACATCTACATAGAACATTATAAACATAAGTACGGTTAGGTGATGGCAGTGTCCCAATATGAACAAATAAACATATATTTGAATATTATTTGTCTTGTAAACTTAGTCTGTATGTAATTAAAACATAATGGGAGCATACAGGATTTTAATTAAGAACGATCCTGTTAAACACATGGCAAAGATCAAGACTTGATTTGTTTAAATGTTATTAATGTTATTATAATACACATTAAAGTAAGTTATAATGACAAAATAATTTGTTCAACTAAAGTATAGAAAACATGTTTTTGATACTAGAACATATTTTCTTAAATGTAGATTTTATAATATATGATGTCAGGTTAATTTGTGGACACTACATAACATAAGAAACAGATGACATTTTTTTTTATCATTTAAACTCCAGAGGCTCCATACTAGTAGATATTGTTCGCCTTGCTTATATCTAGACATATTTCTATAGTTTCTGTGCCTGTCCCCTGGTGGTTTCCTTTGCTGAGAATCCTAGAGCCACTTTATACAATTCCACCTACACAAAGTGGAGGAAATATTAAGATTTGTCCTCTCGACATGACACGAATATCAAAAAGCGATAAAGAAAACTGTGGGCTTTTCCTTGAGGTATAAGTGCACTTATTATTGTTTTAGATTTCTTTTTGCAGCGCTGTGACTATAAAATACTGCTCAGAGTTATTAGAAAATTGATGGGTAGTGCAGATTCAAAAAGGGGAAAATATATTAACCAATACCCTGAATGTAAAGGAGCAGTGAAGCACTTTATAGCAAAATAGTAGCTGTGTAAGCTATGGATTTAAAACTATTTGAAGATATATTTTGTGTATAGAAAGTTTCTGTCTTGTCTGAAGTGAGCACTTACTAATAGTTTAGAAATTGAGATATTTCCTGTTTTATCTCCGCCAGCAGTGGCGTGCAGCGGCTAGTAGGTGGCTTCAACGGTGGGTGGCAGAGACTTTGTTCAATTTGTTCTTACAGTGAGGTCTAGAGTTAGGGTTAGTGTAAATGGTTATGGTTCGGGCTTAGGGTAGTGGCAGATGAACACATAGTAAAATAATAGCGTGCACAGTGCCCCACTGATTTACTATGTAAAGCTTATTATCTGTCACTATCCTAACCCTAAAATCTAACCCTAAACCTAAGAACAAATTGAACAAAGTCTTGGCGCACCACCATTGCACCACTGGTCGCTGCATGCCACTACTGGTGGGGACAAAACATGAAATGTCCTTTTATCCACCAAACAGTTATAGGAGATGTGGGTAGGTGAGGCAGGTATTTGTTAAATAATTGACAAATTTGGAATTTAACACATATCTCCTTTACCTGCACATGTCCAGAAAGAATAAGAGCTTGCAACTAAAACTGCAAAGCCAGCAAGCTCTGATCTTGGTGAAATGTAAACACACCTTCCATACATTCATACTTGACCAAATTGTCATGATACCTCCAGGGGGCAACAAACATATATTTGTATCTAGCTTTATGACATTAACCAAACTGTTAACAAATGCTCACTGCCCACCATATATAACAAATGAATTGAAGTAGAAGTTAAAATAACCAACCAATGCTCAGTATCCATAGGATTATATTGTATATAAAGTAAAGACGCCTTCCTGGATTAGTGTATATTAGTGATAATCTCTTCCTGATACACAATAACATTCACACTGTGTTTACAGCCTGGAATTCCCCTATATCTTGTACAATAATCTGAACATCTTGTCAATGTCAGAACTTTTTAAAGTTTAAAATTTAAGCAGCTCTTATAACTACATCCTTACAAGGTGCTCGAGGTGTTTATAAAACATAATATGAATGTAATAAAACAGGGTAAATAACATATTTATCTGTAACAGTACGTTTGGGCACAATACTATGTGGATATTAGAAGTATGATCATTTATTATTCTGTTTCATTAACTGGATACACCTCAACAACCGTCAACGTCTTTCAAACCTCCTTATTTGTAATTATATGATAGAAATAACTAGTACTGAGAGCAGCCCATCTGTGACATGTTGCTGCTATAATATTATGTATAATCTGCCCCTGCTGTGAATCAGTCGGACACATTTGCTTTACAATGAACAGGACGCAGCAGTTTTTATCCATTAGACCTGAAAACATGAACAGGTTCAACGCACTCTGATATAACATGAAGATAGTTTAGTCACATTGCTAGAACGTCTTAAAGATTAATGTGACAATAATGACAAGAACCCTATAAGTACAAAGTAACGTTAACATATAGTACATTTAAATTTATATTTGCATGCTTGAAACACAACTGAAAAAAACAAACACACATAACATGCAACATTTCCACTGCAGAAAAGGATTCTGGGAAGAGCCATGCAAATTACAATGCACAGATTTATACAGCCTGCTTTTCATTTTGTATATTGCTTTTGCTTGCCTCTACAAAACAGCTTTTAGCATTGCATGGCATATTTTCACCTAGATATTTAGATAGTGAATGCAGGGCCACGGTGCAAAATAAATATGGGCTCCCCTTGCAACTTCTTATACAAGGTGGTTGCTTGTAGGGTTTAATAAACAAACAATTATATGTGTTCGGTTATCAGCCACCCTAGGATCATCATATAAAAAATAATTATATGCCCCTCTCCCAAAATAAATTCTAAGTCCTCCTTTAGTCCAGTCTGCTGGGCCTCTATCCTGGTGTTTTGCACCTGCTGCACCAGCAGTAGCTCCACCACTGCATCTGACTGTCCAAATAGTAAGTTTAGATATCAGCATACTGTACTTGTTTAGGATCCGATCAGGGAAATTATACTGCAGATTAGGCACTGACCACACTGAAATTACAAATCAAGTGGCTGTGTCTTCTACATGTTAAGCTGCTTAGAGACACAGCCAAAATGTCAGAATGAACAAGCTTCCAGCAAAGCTTTGGTGAATCTGTCAGAAAGGAAGACCAACCATTGAACACAACTAGCTGTCTGCCTAATATTATATTTAAAGTCATTGAGAAAGCTGTACAATACAGCGAAACGTTTTTGACAAGTTTGTTAAAATGTCTTACTCATCCTAAGCCTTTGTTGAGCTGAGTCAGCATTAATTCCCCCACTACCTCTTGGGTTTTAGGTCTAGCAACCTGAAATTAACAAGGGAGACCCATCAAGACTTCATGTTATACTTTTAGCTTAAAGACTAGGGCCCTCATTCAATTGTGATTTGGCCAATTGAATAGGGCTCTAAATAAGCACGTAACATATATTTTTTAAAGACGTTTTTAGTTAGTGAAAACCTTGCTTTTGGATAGATGCTTACTAACTAAAAAAGTCTTTAAAAAATATATGTTACGTGCTTATTTAGAGCTCTATTCAATTGGCCAAATCACAATTGAATGAGGCCTAGGTTTTTTTCCAAATGGTTCATGCACTCTCTCTCTCTCGCTTTAGCATCACCTGCCACTGGGAAAACACATAGTGGGAACATATTCACACTGATATAATACCTCTTGCCTAGAGGTAGGGACATGTGAGTGTGCCTTCTTCTTATTATTATTATTTCATGTTATTTTATCTTACTGCCATTATATCTGTGCATTTTTGACACATTGTTTTATCGTGGAACCTTACTGTTTTTGATTGTATTTGTTATTATACCTTGATTATGGTTAATCCTACCAGTTTGTCATTATTTTATTATATAATATTTTGAATAAAGCAATTGACCTGCACAATCTATTGGGAGTGCACTCCTCTGTCTCCCTCCCTTCTGTCTATAATTTACATTTATATGTAATTTATTAATTTATTGTTACTGAAAAAAATACATTTCCTTAATAATCACATTTTAGAAGCAGATTTCAGTCTATGCTTGGTTGGTAGATAAGAAAGTTTGATTGACAGGTATGAATTGCAAACTTCACTTTCAGTTTTTCATAAAATTAATTTAACTAAGTACAGAGGTATCTTAATTCTCAACCGTAATCCGTTCCGGATGGCAAGTTGAGCACCAAAAAGGTTGAGTACCATACTCCCATAAGGAGTAATGTAAATTGGTTTTAGCAAATGTGATGAGTACCAAGGTAGCGCAATGAGTACCAATGTTTGTTGCTCATACATACAGGAGATGGAGAATCAAGGTTATTACATAGGATTTAAATTATATTTCAAATCTTTATTCCCCCCCCCCCCCCCTTTTTTCCTGTTCTCTTTCATGTATGGTGCCATGTTTTGCAGCTCTACCCTAAGATACAACAACAAGGGAAGAGGGGCTTCACACTACCAGTGGAATACTGCTGCAGGCACACAGTGGCATGCTGTATGTTAGAATGCAATGGTAACGTGAAGCCCCTCCCATGGTGGCCTGGCCTCAGTAAAACAGTAAAGCATGACACCCATCAACAGAGTGGATGGGAAGATAGGGGGATATTCCAGATGGCAAGAATTTGCAAGTAAGTGAAGTGTAAATGTTATATGACAATTATATATAGGAGCATAAAATGAACATTAAACTGTATTATGAACTGTCAATCAAATAGGTTTTTCTGGGGCCAATAGAAAAGCACACACACCTCTCCTTACCTGTGGATTTTCCATATACAGAAAATGTGCAGCACATCTTCTGGAGTAGATAACATTATAAAGGTTTTACTGTGCAAGTATTGATAAGATACATAAACCAAGAACCCGCACAAGTGTCAGGTTCCTAAAATCAGATGTCCTTGTATGTTGTCTGTTGTCAGATTTATAGGCATGAAATTCACTTGCAAACATATGACATGTTGCATAGCCAGCATGCAGCCACTTTTAGTAATGAAACATCCCTGGGGCACAGTAATTCAATCTGATACCCTGAAGAAAGACACACACAGTGCATGCAAACTCAAGTACTTAGTGTTCATTTCATTAATTAAAGTTATCTACATCAAACAGAGCATTAAAAAACAATTTAAATAAATAATTTTAAAATTATTATAAAGTATTTTTCACAAAAAAATGTTTAAAGAGTCAACAGATACTGTTGTCTGGAGCTTCATTGACTCCCTACAAATGGCAATACACTCTACTGGATGCAATACATATATATATATTTTTTCCTTTTTATTTCCTTCAAATGTTCTAACCCCAAAGGAAAAAGTATCCGTGAGTTCAAATCTTTTAAGCAATTTGATATATTGATATCATATAGGAGAAATCATCCCAGTGTCCAAGCCAGACATAGTGAAATCACATAGGGCCATGTAACATTATCTTTAATGTGTTTAAGCAAATGTCTTCTTAATAAATTATGAAAATATTTAAAGTAAAAAAGGTTATTCTTATACAAAAGTGTGTTTTAACTGCATCAAAATATTTCTCTATAGTCAGCCTTTATGAAACCACTACAGTGGTCCTGTAACAAGGGAAATGTAATGGTACATGTAGATTGCAAAGTACATGCCGGTGCACACGTGCAAACCATTGCAAGCTGTTCTTGTTATATTATTGTTTATTGCAGTCCATGCAAAGTTTTCTTTAGTTTAGCAAACACGTTCACTGGTAACCAACATGGTTAGAGGGACATCTCAGGCCTTAAGAAAGTGCAGAGAAAAGAAAAGGTACTAACTCTCTGAGAGGATTCAATTTTCATCAAGTACCTTTGAATGTCAAGTTCTGAATGGAGAGAGGCCAGCATGCACTGCACAGCCTGCGGATGGAGAGAAGAGAGAGGCACATTGTAGGAGGAGAGAAGAGATTGAGAGGCCGCACTCTGCATCACATAAGAAAAAGGGAAATAATACAAGGGGGGTGGGTATAAATTACCAACACTGACATAATGTGAGAAGCACGGAGATCCCAGAGGAAAGTAAAATAGTTATAGTACAACACAATCCTGTGACAGTGTCACAATACAATGCCAGTTTTACAATACTGTAGCCCATTTAGGTTTGTGCGCCCCCATCCCACCTGCAGCGCCTCCTTTCCCCCTTCTAAATCGCATATTATAATACTGTGTGTTTATATATATATAGAGACAGAAATACAGACAGAAATATCTCTACATATTGACATTTCTGTGCATATACAACCATATTTCAATGTATTGCATTGCATCTTCAGGCAGCCTATTGCCCCCTGAAAATGTGAAAGCTTTGTTAGATAACTGGATAAGACCACAGTTCTCCAGACATGTAAAGACTCATCTCACACAAACAACTTTCGCCTATGTATAATGGATTACCCTAGTTAAAATCTAGCATTATCACTTTATACTTAATTATATATTAGTCAGATTCATAGTAAAAAAAAAAATATATATATATATATATATATTCATTGTACAGTGGTCCTTTAAAGGGCTAAACATAAGAGGCAATAGTACAAGCAGGCTGCAATTTAACACAACAGTGTGACAGAGCCACAATGCTGCAATCGAGCTTGAAAGCAACAACAATAAAAGAAAAAACTGTCAAGCAACCTTGTGTAAGGACTGCATTACAAGCAAGTTCCATTAAATGTCTTTGCTCACAGTATAAACTAAGCTATGGGTCAAAATATTTATAAGAAACATAGGAGCATAGAGATATGGGCATAATAACTAGAAGTTACAAGCCACCAGTAACAAATTTAGAAGCACTGACACCTGCAATTGGTGAAGCCTCCAGTGTGCACAGTGGAAGCCTAATCCTGGCTGCTAGTGTATCACATACAGACAGCGCCAAGTGCTCTGTTTTGGATCAGTATCGACAAGTTGGCTACCAGCAAAGGGCTAGTCAGAGACCCCACACTCTGGATTACAACACCGAATTGTAATAGGCACTTCAGTACGACACAACAGTCTGATGGGCTGAAATACAATGCAACTGCGCAACAATATATGAGACAACACAACATTGCGACAGTACCTTGTGTTAATTGTAGCCCTAGAGTTACAGACTTTGCTGGTGCCTACAAAAAAATATAATGATTATATGAATAATAAACTATTATTAATATAAATATTATCAGTATGCCAGATACAAAATAATCTAACTGCAATAAGACTGACTGCTTGCATTGTGTCCTGTAGGTGGCAGTTGTCCAAAGCATCAGAAATCTCTGTGCTCAGACTCATTGTGTACATGAAGCCTCTCACACTGGGGGCTAACATGGCTTATCACTGGTTCTGAGCACGTCACACGCCACCCATCACATCTGCACTCTAGCCCGGGGTAGGGCTCTTACAAGATAACATGTTGGCATCAATTGAATAGTGAGTGAAAACAAAGAGAGACATGCACTTCAGTACTTACAAACTTACAGAAGTTTCATTTTATTCTCTGAAAGCCTGTTATCACTATAATAGTTGTCAGTTTCTGAAGCGCTTATGATGTTGGTCACACTTTGCAAGCCTCAGAAAGCGAGGCGAGCCGTCAACCACGCAGGGACTTAGGCTGCAATGAGCGCCTAAGGCGCTCATTGAACTGCTCGCAAAGCAAGGCGAGCAGTTGAGGGATGCGACTGCGAGGGTCGCAACTGCGCGTAAATCTAAAAACACAAAAAACCAACAAAATAGTTTAACAAAAATAATAACACACTCACAGACAGCACAGGGGGGGAGCCAGGAAAAAAGCCTGGGAGTGAGGTTGCAAGCGAATTTGAGCCATATTTGGGGGTTTTCATCAATACAAAATTGGCTAAGCAAAGAAAAAAATGCTGTAAAAATTCTAAAGTTGGATGAAAACGAGGCTGAGCAGAGCCAGGCACCCGGGACTTAGAAAATACACAACGTTAAAGACAGTAACACTTTCACCAACACCGACAGGCACGCAGGACTTTAAAAATAAAACCAACGGCAGTCACCGCGCGCCACGCAAACATTCAGCATACAGAGGAGAGAGACAGGGAAGGGACAGGGGAAAGAGACACATGGCATTCCCAAGCACTAAACCTGCAATGAGCGGCCCGAACAGTAGGCAAGAGGAAAGGGTTGCAATGAGCAGGGGCAAATTACAAAAAAAAAAGAAAAACAATATCTATATATCTATATTTATTGTGTATTTTTGTTTTGTCTCAGCAAAAACGGCAGAGATTGTAGTTTGACACCCAAATTACTGTGGCTTCAAAGCTAAAGAGTGGCTAAAAGATATTAGGCGACCTTTAATATATTTTTTATTAAACTATGCCAGCCTTATCTCTGCTCTGTCTTCTCCGCTTTTTTCCATTCCTTCTCTCTTCTTCCTCCTGCTTATCACCCTCCCCACCTCTCTGACTCTGATTTCTCCATCTTTTCCTCTCCCTTATCTCTCTCCCTCCACCCCTCCATTATTTCCTTCCTCATTTCTCCCTTCCTCTTTGCTGTTTGTTGTCCCTGCCGTAGCGCGTGCGCGTCTCTAAAAAAGTTTATTTGGGTTCCTTCTGAAAAATTCCTGGTTCTGCTGATAAAAGAAAAAAGCCCAAAAGCTTGTATATAAATGGAAAGGTTTGTTACAACAAATCATGGCCAGTGATACAAAAATATGTCTACATAGAGAGTAATAAACACAATTTTTGCTCGTATTCATTATACGGTGTTACTGAACATGGTGACACTTTATTAATAAAAAGTAATAACAAAAAGGCTAAAATTAGCCGTTTTTTAAACAATCCCCTGTCCTTAGTTCACTTTTGTTCCATTACTGACTGCTCCTTTAATTTAATAGCCCATTCCTATTTAAACACTTCAAGCCTCTGATTCATGCCAACTAAGCTAGGGGAATACCAGACAGCCAAAAATATCTCGGAGGAGAAAAAGCACATGTAAAACTGAACCGGATCCAAGGAGCAAGGGAGGGGGGCGATTGAATAGAAGGTGAGGAAGGAAAAGCTGAAGCAGTGTGAAAAGGCACAAATATGCCACTTGATACGTGCTGCCCTGAAGCTTCCCTCGCTGCTGCCCTCCCTGCGGGGATGGAAAGGTGACTCTTGTAATGGAAAAGAAGTGTAGATCACAGAGAGCTGGCATTATAATGAGGAATGCAGCCACCATACAAGATGGAAACAGGACGGTGACTGAGAACTGCAAATTAAAAGATGCTATTAATGGCTGGATAAATAACAGCTTGCTGGCAGCCAAATAAAGAAAAGTCGGGTGAGAGAGAAGTGTCTAGGCCTGCCATGACATTGGTATCTGTTTAGAGGGGATCCTAAAACTTCACAGGTTATGAAAGATGCAGTTTAGTATTTAAAGGGTCGCTGTCGTGATCATACAATATGGTTTTTGCTTGTTTCAGTAAAATCAGTACATAAAATAGAAAAAATATCAATGTTGCATTACAGCATTCATTAAAAAAAGAGACAATAGAGATAATCAGAGTAACATAGATTTGATGGTAGATATGAACAAAAAGGTCCATCTAGTCTGGCCAACGTATCTACTTTATTGGTTAAAAGGTATATATGTTTCGCTACACTACCGATCAACAGCCTTATTAAATTGTGATTCAGTAAATTTAAAAGGGCTCTATTTAAGCACAAAGCATATTTTATTTACAGAAGTTTTTAGTTAGTGAAGACCTTGCTTTTGGATAGAAGTTCACAAACTAAAAACTTTGGAAAAAAGAATATGCTGTGTGCTTAAATAGAGCCATTTTAAATTTACTGAATCGCAATTTAATAAGGCTGCAAGTGTCCAATAAACAAGGGGATTATTATTATTATTATCCTTTATTTGTAACACACCAATATATTCCATTAAGCTATACAGGGGTTAAGTACAAGAAAAATAAAATATTAGCACATGGCAAAAAAAAATGGAGGGCTCTGTCCTAATCATAACTGCATGCTGCTTTTTTCCCAGAGCACCTTACAAAACTGAAAAATCTTAGAAGGAGTGAGAGAGGCAGAAACCTGGGCAAGAATAACAGATTAGGATTTGGATGGGACAAGAACGGCGTGAAGAAGACAAGTGGTTACTGTTAGATAAGTGTAAGGTTTACCTTGGTAGAAAATTTAAGAAGTTGGGAAGAGGTTTCCATCTAGTAGACTAGTAAAAATCTGATTGGAGGGCATTGTGGCACTGGTATGCAGTTTTATTGTCTTCTCCTAGTGGATGTTCTGTGTCAAAACACGGGAGAGCACTGGAAGGTCCCCAGGATGGGATGAGTTAGGATCGGCCATACCAATTGGAGTCTGCATCTGCTTTCTTCCATGTAGTGGGTCTTAGATACCAGGGATAAAGAATTCAGGATGGCCTCCTAGGAAGATCCTCTCAAGTCTGAGTCTGCCTAATAGCATAATTAAGCAGAGAACACAGCTAGCAGGACCCTGAGGTGATCCATGATACATTGGTGTAACTTGCCCGTGATAGGGTTGATTCCATTTCTGGATAGATATTGTTGCATCCTCTAATGCAACATCCTGCTTCTGCACTAGTGAGGGGGAAGGGGTGTGTCAATTTTAATCTCATCCAGTTGTCAAAGAAATGCTGCTGATATTCACACCTCCACCACTAATAACTACAAATACACACCTCAGGATGTGACGTAACAAACACAAAATAGATTCCCATTCTCATAAAACATAGTGTTCAAGAATTTCCCCCAAAATGGTTTTATGACCATGGCATACACATGTGCTAATATTACTAGTTTGATACATACATGAAACTAGTGATTTTTTTCTTGAACTGCAGTGGTCCTTTAACATCCCTTGATAGCAATCTCTAACCCTTGCTTTGTATATACTAATGCAGATCCTGATACCTCCCTAATCCATACTGCTCTTCCTTTGCTTGTCGGAGGTGAATTGTATCAGGTGGGAAAGCCTTATTTATTTGGTCTGTGCTGATCACAGTAAGAAAGGCATTAACAGGACTCTGGCTTTTCAGACAAGACCATAGTAGAAAACAAGAACACAATCTTCCAGGATTAGAGTCACAGGCGAGGAAAGCTTTTGGTTTATGCTGCGGATAAACATTCCTTGGCTTAAGCCTGTAGGTGCATAGTACTAATACAAGTGTATGTAATAATCTGAATTAGTTGATGCAATCAACAGACATGACAAGAGGGTGATGACCACGGTTTGAAACTTGGACAGAAAAACATATTTCCAAAATCTGAATATAGTATATTTCTATGTATAATGTAGGTCCCAGCTATTAGAGAAATTAAAACTGGACTTATTGCAGTTGGTTGTCATTACACATTATCAGTGGAAGTGTTAGATAATTCAACATTTTATAAGCATAAATTAAATGAAAAAAATCCCCCCTCTCTCCTAAATGACTTTATCTCATTTGATTAGTTATCTCTTACAGAGGGGATGTCAAGCATCTAAAAAAAGAATAATAATAAGACTAACACCCGCGGCAGAGAAACTGCTGGTGCAGAAGGTGCAAAGCAACGGAGCTCACAACAGAATAGGTGCCCTCTGTTACTGGCAGTCACGAGGAATCTTGATTTATGAACATGGCAGATAATTACTTTATAGAAATGTGATCTGATCACCATAAGGGTGACCTCACAACCTCGGGGGGTAGAAATTAAAGTTGCAAAGGGGTTCCCAAATTAGTACTGCACTGGGACCCTTCCTTCACTAACTAACACAGAGATTTCTGTGACTATTATTTAATGGGACATGGTCACCACAACAGGTAGTTTGATTAACCTAAAACAGCATTAAATATTGTCTATACATTATACTAGTAAATCATTACTGACATGTTCCTGTATGCTAATTTGCATCTCAGAGTGCTTGAGAAGAGTAGGGGAGGGGATCTAACAGCTTGAGGGGTATTGTTTTGTCACCACAGATACATAGAAGCAGACTGTAATCCTAATGAGCACATTCACACAGCTAATTATTGCTAAGACACATATTTGCATAAAAATACACCAGGAATGACTCACTTTATAATCAAATGGATAGCACAATGAAAAGCAAATTTTACATGCTTTTTAAAAATAACTTAAAAACAAGTTTTTGGGTGACGAGGCCTCATAAGCCAACTGGGCATTCTCTTCTTCATCCCCCCACAGTGGGAGAGAATTAATCACGTGAGATAAAAGTATTTAGGGGGATCTTTTAATGTAATTTCATTTATAATTTAAAAAAATATCACTTTCAAGCTCAGTTATTTAAAACATCCACTCATTTTTTATACAAACCAACTACATTTATACTTATGTACGCGTATCCTTTTTACTTTTGAAATGACACTTTTAGAAATATTAAAAAATAAAAAGTATAAAAAATAGAAAAAAAAAATGAGACCACAGAATAACAAAGTAGTAGATTGCTAAGGAACTGATGTTTTTGAAGGAGAATAATTGGTATCAAAGCCACATATTCCCACCATACCTGTTTTTGATGCCCTACCTTCCTGGTATTCGTGGGTTAATCACTGTATATACATGCCAGGGTTACATTGCATTATATACTCTGTGTGTACTTCATATATTCACCAAGAAACTCTTCACTACACAACACAGTATGTACAACGTACCTTCCAACACTTCAAGTGACCAGAGACACACATTATTGAATATCCCGGAGTCTCCCTCTCTCCTGAGATTTGGATAAAATAATTGAAGATGATAAAAGAAAGAAAGAGAGGCAATAGAGCGATTTCCTCTTAAATATTGGACTACATAATGAAAAGAAGGACATCTGGGGAGCTAAGAACAATAGTCGCTTAATAAAGGGACTAGCCTTCAAACATAGGCAGTTGGATGGTATGTGTACATAAAGACATGCCACATACACTAGAATTGCTGCTTGATAAATAGGCCCTAAAACCTACACTTCAACTGCTTATTAATTGTATAAAGATTAAGATGAACTAATCTGAATCAGCAGGTTGTACATAGTTTACACAAATCCCACAGAAATCCCTAAATACAGAACAGGACGACAGAATAAACAGGCACTATACCTAGACTTGGTAGGCCAAGAAGGAGCCCAATTTGGCTTAATTCTGTTCTCTGGATTGGGAAAGTAGATCACACAATCAACCCCTAACTAGCACTCCCCATCCTACAAAACAAAAGCTCCAATGGTGTAACAAATCCCCGTTCCCCCACCACCACTAATAGGAAAGCTTTTTCTAATCATGTTTTTAATGCACATGGCTTACATAGCTGTTCATTCTCCTAGTTTGTTACATATGTCATGTATATGTGATGTTTTTTTTCCAAACAGAGGTTCTTTAATGTCTGTAGCAAAACTGTTAAGTATGACTAAGGGCCACAAAGACGATGCTTGGAGCTGAACTGATTGTCTATCAATAACCAAGAACCCTTTGCCACTTCCATTTAGTTACTAGGACTGACAATTTAAACCAGTTATACATAAATGAGGTTTCAAGCAGTAAGCATGGCCGGATTACCCATTAGGCCAACTAGGCAGCCGCCTAGGGACGCTTCCCTGTGAAGGGTGCCCATTTTTTAGCTTAGGAAAATATAAATAATATAGCCCACTATCAAATGCATTTAATAAACAAGTAATAATGTGTATGAGTTGTTAAAATGGGGAAATGTCTGTGACTTGCTCACACAGCAAGAAAGCAATATGCACACAAAAAAAAATGGGTGCATGCCTTCCATTCGCACACTCGTAGGGGCTCTTCCACTTCACTGCCTAGGGGCTCCAAAAAGGTAGATCTGGCACTGGCAGTAAGTTGAAGCAAACACATACAAAAGAAAAAATATCATACTTCACTACTGAAAAATTAATAACATTTAATTTTCAATCTTATCCTACTTTGAGAAAAACAATAAATAATAAAAGGTACTGTGGCCTGAGAAACTAAAATAGTATTAACCCAGTTCCAAAAGTCCTTTAAGTAAAGTAATTAGCAGCCAGGAGTCTACAAATGCAGTACCTTGAAAGCAGTTTGCTATCTGTCCCTGACTCTCACAAAAGTAAACACAGCGCATAACACAAATTCAGTGCAATTCAGACAAGTCTTATATTCTCTTTGTGTAAAGTTACCTTGCAAAGCTGTGATCTGTGAATGTCTGCTCTCTTGACAGTGTGATTAACAAGTACTTACACAGCTCGCACTTCTTCTCTCACCCTTATCTATACTGACCTGCAGATAAGGACAGGGTGCAATGAAGGTGAAGAAAGCCCTTTTGACATACACTTACCAAATCATAGCTCTCTGCTAAATTCAATTTACACAAACTAAAAATGAAAGCAACTAAATCCTATTATTTAAAGGGACATGGTAAGCACATATACTCAATCTAAAAGAGCATATTTTACTAAAATTACATGCTTTCCCATGTGAAAAATATCATGATGTGTAGAAAACTTTAAAGTGATTAGTATTCCACCTCCTCTGCTTGCTAGTTATATGATATAGAGGAGCAGAAATGATATCCACAATCACAAGGTAGTAATTTAATATCTTCCCTTTGACAGCTCAGCTTCCTTTCACTTTTCAGGCTTCTTTCACTACTTTCTAGAATCGATTTAAAACTAAGCAAACAATGCAAAAACACTGCAAGAAAATCCACTAGGATGCTTGCATCGCTCTACAAAGATGTAAATGCCCCTCACATACAAGTGTCATGGATGCCTCCAGCTTGCAGCAGAGGCATCAATTTATTTTTTGTAAAAAAAATGATTGCACTAATTTTTCATTCAGACCACACTTTTGCTTTGTATAAAAAAATTGGATTATAATGCCAAAGACAAATCAGGCTACTCTTTTACAAACTTTTTGTGCATGTTTTGCTATAAACCATATGTCCAGTAAATACAAAATGAAAAAACACACAGAATAGCAGAACTAATCTCTTAATTTATATCTATGAAAATGCAACTCCATGTGTACAAGAACTGTGAGGGACATTGTTTAAAAAAAACATTGTGTCGTAGAGACCAGGCACATATTTCCCATATGGCTGGCTAGGCAACTGCCCAGGGGCAACTCCTGTAACGGCCACCATGTGCCAGCAGTTGAAATGTCTCAAAACACTCCTAGAAGCTTCTGTTGTTATTATTACTAATTATCTATAAAGCTCCAACATTTTCTGTAGGGCTATTTACAAAGTAGAATAGAGTACAGTGGGTACAGTTAGCAAACTACAAATAGTAAGGTACACGTATAAACAAATTCTAAGGTAAGTAGAAATACAAGTACACGTACAGTGCAATACAAATATGAAACAAATGGATCCGCAGACGGCTTAGTGCAAAATAGAGAGGCCCCTACCCCAAAGAGCTTACAATCTAGATGGTAAGGTTTGTGTGTGAAACAGGAGGGTGATAGATGCATAGTGACATTGTATAAGGCAGTAGTGAAGAGATAGATGTGATTGTGTGTTGTACTGTAGATTGTGGTGTGAGTAATTTTATGCTGTTTTGTGTATTAAGTCTGGAAGGTGTAATGATCCAGGATGTCTTGAGTGCATTTGGGGTGGGGATCACAAACCCTCTTCTGATTGGGTAGATGAGCAGCATGATTCAGCCATTCTATCTACCTTGGCAATCTTTGGCGTCACTTTGAAGTGGGTGACTGAAATTTCCAGGCTACATGTGAGGAGCAGACAAAGTTAGTATTGTGTGTGGTGTGGAACACCCAAGGAATCTTTGTAAATAAAGCCCTGGGTGAGACGTAAATTGTGTTGTTGGAATTTATCAAGAGGAAGGTGACTGGGCAAAAAACGTTTATTTAGAAAGAGTCAACATATTCTGTACAAACAGGTAATATATTATACAAATCAGGAAAAACTAGTATTACCGCAATCAGACTCCAATGATAACAAGATCCTGCCCACCAAAGCTTATTGTGTTAATGGCTGATGTTGAGTTAACCTGACCTAGATATCATTTTGCAGTCACTTCGTGTCACAAGTAATATCCCTAATTGCAAAGGGCACAGTGCTATTTTAAATATAACTGTAAATGAGAAATTATTGTTTTGTTTTTTTAAAGGGCCACTGCAATGGTTCATCTTTTAAGTAGTAAAGATAATCACAAACAACTTTTCAGTTTATTATGATGGGAATAAAAGTTTTTTTTTTAATGAGAAATGTTATAAGGCAGTTTCCCTTTGACAAGGGTCTTTCCTCTTTTAAGCTGTAGCTGTAGGTGCGGCATTTCCTTAGGATCTGTCTGTAAAGCTATGCAGAAATAGGCATCTGCAGAGAAGTCAGCCTAAAAACGATAGGAGAAGCCCAGTCTAAAGATGGTAGAACACCCAAATATTTTAAAATTCCATTTACTTGCAAAAGATCAACTTTTTTAAGCACAATAAAATAAAGGTTATTTATACTGATCTCGGATCTGTTCCATTGGGTATGCGCATGAAATCGCCAGCACTGACAGCTGCAGTGCCAGCAAGTATCCGCTAGATGGCGCCGTCAGGTTTCACGGAAGCCCTATAACTATCCCCCCCTCTGACGTGGTGCAACTCAACGGCGATGAATCGACAGTGAGACCATCGCTATGTTCCGCGAGGGCCTCGGTGTGCCTCTCATAGCTCAAGGCCTCTTCTTAATTTGATTTATAATCAAGAGTTGTTATCCATGCACCGTGTAAAATGAAGAGTGGTCTTCTATTAAACTAAAATCATATAGTAAAATCATATAGTGTCTCTTTATTTAGATACTGCAGCAGTGTCAAGTGGAACCATATCTGTATTTGCTATGAGAGCTGTAAAACATTCCACTAATGGCAGGGTGACTCACTGTCCCTTTTACTTATTAATCCCAGTATCACCAATTTGGTCTTCAGTATATACGAAACTGAAACAAAACTAGTATCTACAGTGTGATACACAGTATGGCACA